>RJVU01042591.1:501400-529567 GCA_003731715.1 Anabarilius grahami
TAGGACCATGTGATATTTCAGTTTTTCTTTTTTAATAAATCTGCAAAAATGTCAACAATTCTGTGTTTTTCTGTCAATATGGGGTGCTGTGTGTACATTAATGAGGAAAAACATGAACATAAATGATTTTAGCAAATGGCTGTAATATAACAAAGAGTGAAACATTTAAGGGGGTCTGAATACTTTCCGTACCCACTGTATATATATATATATATATATATAAATATTTAGTTTTATATTGTTTATAATAATCATTGGCAAAGCTTCATGGGATTGTAGTTCTTTCCCTCATTGAAGCCGTGAAGTTCACAATCTTGTATCTTTAACTATTAGTCTGATTCTCTTCGATTATAACTCTCTATAGAAAATGTTTTATGGGAAAATGATTGACAATGTGTTCTGTCGTATAAATAAATACTGAAACTGTGTTTACTGTCCCCAGTACACATACTGACAGACTCAGATGTTTTAGGATTCAGTCCTTGAACCTGTGATTATGTGAGATCGACGGTGACGTGACGCTGTTATTCTGTGTCCTTCAAACCGCAGTCACTAAATGTGACGTTAAACTGCAGAAGTGAGCGTTTGACGGCTCTGTGGGGAAACATCTCACATCCCGACAGATGGAGAATCACTGCGATGAACAGCCAGTGTCTCGGCGTCCGGCGTCGCTGTATTCTCTGACCTCTCCTGCACCATTAGGAGAGTTTCTGAGGCCTTTCTCGCGCTACTCTGCGTGCCGTTTGTGATTTAATTGAGCGCAGATGGTACATAATCTGTTTTCCTGTCTACACGCCACGTCTCTAATGGTGTCAAGCCTGTTCCATGCAAATGAGAGTTTGTGGCTTTAGTGTTCAAACAGAAAACCCAGTAAATCCAGAGCAGTTCGTCCAAAATGAGAATTCACTCAAGAGTTCAAGTTCAAGAGTTTTTATTTGTCACATGCACAATTATATAGAGCATATATAACCAGCAGTGAAATGAGAGTCAGGTCCGCTCCATGGACAGTGCAATTATTAAAGAATACAACACAGATGAGAATATACATAACTATAGCTATGAAGGAATTAAATAAAAGTAAACAATAAAAATATAAGAATAAAATATAAAAAAAAAAAAAGAAGATGTATACTGTAGAATTAAATATAGAATGGAAAATAATGTGCATGAGAGTAAACTGTAGTCTTAAATATTAAGATACACAGGGATGTGCAAGAGGCAATGTGCATATGTGCATTATACTGTAGTCTTAAATATTAAGATACACAGGAATGTACAAGAGGCAAAAGTGCAAACAGGTTAACACTTTCAGTATGTCAATGTGAGGTAGTGAATTATGAATTATCTTACTGATAAAGTGCATATTAAGTGAAGACATGAAAAAGTTAAGAGGCAGGTTATGAGTTCAGGAGTCTGATGGCCTGGGGAAAAAAACTCCTCCTAAGCATCCGACTCTCGCAGCAGTCGGATCTGTGGCGCTCTATACCTGTCAATCATCACACACAGACATGTTAAATGATGTTTCTGTCTTGTTTTACAGCACAAATATCTAAACATTCTTAAATTAAGATATATTTACTGGAGAGGCACAATGACTGAAGATATTAACAAAAAATGTTAAGTGAGATTAAAACAAGAACAAATATCTGCCAGTGCGGTCAGAAAAATGTTCTTGTTTTCCCTTTGAATGAAGTAGATTTTTCTGACTGCACTGGTTTCCGAATGTCTCATGAAACACACTTGAAGGGTATATTTTTATATTTTTGAGGAAGTCAGCTGTGTTTTCCACTTACATGTCAAAATGTACATACAATAATTCACTGACCTTCAATGTCAAGCTATTAATTCTCACTGAGCATGTGAATAAAACTCTTTCTCCAGCTCTTTCCGAAGCCCTCGTGAGCTGCTGTTCAACCTCCGACTGACTGATCTGGATCACTACATAGGCAGCACATTCGCTCACTAGAGATTTGTTGCTAATGCCATACTTGATAAATAAGTATAGAAATATAAAATAGCGTTTTAAATGAGTTTGGACTGAAGTTAGTATTTCTTTCTTTGATCAAGTCAAATCACCTTTATTTCTGTTTGGAAGCAGCTTCACAGTAGTAAACCCGTGTTAATGTTGTAACTGATGATTGATCGCAGGCTCTTCTGTGTGAAGAACTCATGTGATTTTGTTCATGAAGCGTATTCGGTCTGGTCCGGCCGCTCACGAGGGTTTGCACAGGAGCGTGTGTCTCTGCTCTGCATTAATAACCCTGCAGAAGTAACGAATGCCTCAGCGAGTCTGTCTCTCTCTCTCTCTCTCTCTCTCTGCATGTTGGCTGGATCTCTTCTCTTGTTCTAGCTGCCATTATTGTGACACAGCTCACCACGCCATATGTGCGAATCGCACCCGCTGCTGGCGACAACCAACTAACAGGTCAGAACTTCCACCGTCCACCTCACTCTGTGTGTGTGTGTGTGTGTGAGTGTGTGTGTGTGTGTGCATGTGAGTGTGTTAAACCAGGCCCGTTTCTGCTTTGTGTGTGTGTTTGTTTGTCATGTCCATGCCATATTTCACCCCAAAATAAAAAATAAATAAATAAATAATAATAATGACATATATATATATATGTGTGTGTGTGTGTATAATATTTATATATTATTAAAATATTTTATATTTTTATTTATATTATTTATTATTTTAAAAATTTTTTTTATTATTTTTGTATTTTTAGTATTTTTTATTAATAGTAGTGTTTTTTAAGCATGAAGATTTAGCATATATATAATATTTTATATTATATATTTGTTTAATATAAAGTATTTTGTATTTTTACTTATATTATTTAGTATTTTTATAAATTTTTTTTATTATTTTTGTATTTTTAGTATTTTTTATTAATAGTAGTGTTTTTTAAGCATGAAGATTTAGCATATATATAATATTTTATATTATATATTTGTTTAATATAAAGTATTTTGTATTTTTACTTATATTATTTAGTATTTTTATAAAATTTTTTTTATTATTTTTGTATTTTTAGTATTTTTTATTAATAGTAGTGTTTTTTAAGCATGAAGATTTAGCATATATATAATATTTTATATTATATATTTGTTTAATATAAAGTATTTTGTATTTTTACTTATATTATTTAGTATTTTTATAATATTTTTTTTTTATTTTTGTATTTTTAGTATTTTTTATTAATAGTAGTGTTTTTTTTAAGCATGAAGATTTAGCATATATATAATATTTTATATTATTTTTGTTTATATTATAAAATATTTTATATTTTTATTTATACTATTATTTACTATTTAAAAATATATATATTTTTATTATTTTTGAATTAATTTTTTATTAATAGTAGTATTTTTAAGTATGAAGATTTAGCTTTTTTTCAAATTTTCATTATTATAATGTCAAAATAAAAATATGCATTTTTTTCAGTTGATTTATATATCATGGTAGTGTTCGTTGTACTGCTATAAATTTATGCAGATTTAAATAAATAAATAAAATCATGTTTTTGTAGTAATGAGAATCATCTTAGTGAAATCTCCAAACTCTCTCTGATGAATTACAGTAATGAGAATTCAGGATATTTGTTACATTTGTCATGAAAATAACATTACAATGAAAAAATATTATTCTTCAATCACTAATCATAATGTTCTCATGCCAAATGTAATTTTTTAATTTTTTATTTAGATTTTTGGGTTGAAATATGAGCTGGGCATGTTTTTTTTTATTAATCTGTGCAACTTTTCATTTCTTTTTTATAGTGCTATATGGAATATTTGAGCATTTCTTGCATGCGTGTGAGTGTGACCCGTGGCCGG
This sequence comes from Anabarilius grahami, assembly GCA_003731715.1. Taxonomy (NCBI): domain Eukaryota; kingdom Metazoa; phylum Chordata; class Actinopteri; order Cypriniformes; family Xenocyprididae; genus Anabarilius; species Anabarilius grahami. The sequence continues at coordinate 505,235 of RJVU01042591.1, forward strand.
GTGTTTAGTCGTGTTTGTCGATTCGTTTAAGCTCTGAATGGACGCAGGTTGAAAAGGTAATTGAGGATTTTCAGGGTTACGTCCGTCTGATGAGCTTCATTTGATCCCTGCTGTTTGCTTCCCGCAGAAGGTCACTTTCTATTAGCCGAATCTGCGCTCTGAATACACGCATTTACTGCGGAAAATAAACACCGGAGCAGGAGTCGCTAAATTAGCTGCTTTTTATTCAGCGCTGAAGTCCGTCAAAGGAATCAATGTGACCCCGGGAAACCCGAAACCAAAGACTGCAGCGTTTGCAGCGTGACGCTTAAATTACATCTCAATATTCAGAGTGTTTGTGGAGCCGTCCCAGCTGACGCTCTCGTCCGCCACTGGGAAATGCAGGATTTCACCCGTGAATCGTTTCATTGCGGATCTTTTATGCTGAAGTGGTTCACTGTGATTGATGTTTTCCACAGATGAACAGTGAAGAGAATTCTGGCTTGTTTTTTAATTAAACCTCATGACTGATTCTTCTGATAATTCGCCTCTTCTGTTGTTGAATCAGTGAGTCATGTGATTCAGAGCAGCATTTGACTCCGTTCGGTCGAGTGTTTGTTTGACCTCTGGTCCTCTGAAGCGAGCGATCGTCCTCCAGCCCTCGGCGTGTTCAGACACTCGCTCTCACACTCCAGAAAGCTAATTAACGTCATGACAATAACAAAGATTCCTGCTAATAATCATGCTCATATTGCAGAACACAATTCCTTAGTTTTAATGATTTAAACAATGAAGTGACTACATTTATATTGAATAAGAGTTGATTGGAGTGGAGAAAAGCCAGAAAACCAGTTTGAAGGTGGTTTTTAACTGGATGTACATGTTCCAAAATCCATCTTAAGCCGGTTTGAGCTGGTTTTTCCTGCGGGAAGCTGAAGATATAGTGAGTGTCTCACGTCTCTCATCTTGTGAATCATAATTATGAGATTAAAAAGCCATAATTATGAGAAAAAAGTCACAATTATAAGATTAACATGTCATTATGATATAGTAAGTAACATTTTTGGGATAAAAAGTCTAAATTATGAGATAACGATAAGTGCAGGATAAAAAGTTGAAATTGACAAAGTTATAATTATGATATAAAAGTCAAAATTGAGATTAAAAAGTCAATTATGATATAGTACATAATATTTATGAAATAAAAGTACATTATTATGATACAGAAGTCAAAATGATGAAATACTAAGTTATTATTATGAGATAAAAGTCAATTATGAGATTAAAAAGTCAATTATGAAATACTGAGTTATAATTATGAGAAAAATTGAAATTATGAGATTAACATGCCATAATTCTGAGGCAAAAGTCAAAATTATGAGATTAAAAAGTCATAATCATGATATAGTACATCATATTTATTAGATAAAAAGTCAAAATTATGAAATATGAAATACTAAGTTATAATTATGAGATAAAAGTCAATTATGGGATTAAAAAGTCAGAATTATTAGACGAGTCATAATTATGAAAGACTGTGTGATAATTATTTAAAAAATCAAAATTATGAGATTAACTTGTCATAATTATGAGGCAAAAGTCCAAATGATGAAATACTAAGTTATAATTATGAGACAAAAATCTAAATTATGAGATTAACAATTCATAATTATGATATAGTACATAATGTTTATGAGATAAAAAGTCATAATGAGACAAAAAGTCAAAATGATGAAGTACTAAGTCATAATTATGAGATAAAGTCAAAATTATGGCATAAAAGTCATAATTATGAGATAAAAAATTGAAATTATGACAAAAGGATTAGAAGTCAGATTTGAATGTCATAATTTTGATTTAGTATGTCATCATTTTCTCTCTGTAACGTGTCAGAAGTGGTTTTCTGCTGTTGTTGTTTTGCTGAGAATCACCTGCGGCTAAACAGAACCTCGAACCCGAACACGTCACCATGGCAACAGCTGATGGATGCCGTCAGGCCTTGATTGGGAAAGTGTAGCCGGCAGGACCAGACGATCCACACTATTTTTCATCCTCCTCTCATTTAGCGCTGGAAATGGATGTTTGGCTCGACATGCGTCACATTACACTGTAAACAGACGACCGCTCTGACCTCTGACCTCTCGTCCAAATAAAGCTGCTTCTGTCCGTTTCTAGAACTCAACCTGCTCGAACAGAGGAGTTACAGCAGATCTGATCTCACTTCATTGAAGCATTAACCTGTTTCTCCTCAAGAACCATCTGAGCAGTTTGAGTCTGGGTTGAGATCTCTTCTGAGAAACATTTGAGATCTTGCAGAGAGTCTTTTCTTTTCTTCAAGCGAACCGAGGCTAGAATAACCAATGATTCATTGTCTACTAACACTGCCCTGTTTTACTGACGGAAAGATCTTATTCCATTCACTTCCTGCTGCTGAACGTCTGTGTGTCACATGATGTCCGTTTGTTGTGTTTTCATCCAGTCACAGTGACTCGTTTCAGCAATGATTATCTGGACTTCCTGTTTCAGGTGCCGCCACCCGGAAGCCCGATGCGGTGGAGCCCGAGAAACAGACGGATCACACGGTGAAGATCGCCGGCGTCATCGCTGGCATCCTGCTCTTCGTCATCATCTTCCTCGGCGTGGTGCTGGTCATGAAGAAACGGTAAGAGCTTCACTTCCGTTCAACAATAATTCATCTGATCTGATTAACATGAATGTGTTTGAATTGTGTTGAATTCCTTTAAAGCTGAAGTGTGTCATTTACGCTCCGCTGCACTCCCACCTGTCAGTCACGCAGACAGCCCCGCCCCCAAACTCACATCATTGGTTGAGGATGTTTTGAATTATGGCCTTCTAAATCAAAATTATGATGTAAAAGTCAATATTTTGGCATAAAAAGTCATAATTATGAGATAAATCAAAATTTTGAGATTAAAAAAATGATATACTAAGTTATAATTATGAGATAAAAAGTCATGATTATGAGAAAGTCAACATTATGGCCTAATAAATCGAAATTATGAAATAAAAGTCAATATTTTGGTTTAAAAGTTCACAAGTATGAGTTCACAAAATTTTGAGATAAAAAGTCATGATTATAAGAAAAAAAGCCAAAATTATGGCCTAATAAATCGAAATTATGAAATATTAGTCACAATTTTGGCTTAAAAAGTCACAAGTATGAGATAAAAACTCAATATTTTTGAGATAAAAAGTCATGATTATAAGAAAAAAAGCCAAAATTATGGCCTAATAAATCAAAATTATGAAATATTAGTCAATATTTTCGGCATATAAAATGTCATAATTATGTAATAAGTCAAAATTGTAAGATCAAAATGATGATATACTAAGTCATAATTATGAGATAGAACGTCATGATTATAAGAAAAAAAGTCAAGTCTGGAATAAAAAGACAATTATGAAATAAAAGTCAAAATTATGACATAAAAAGCCATAATTATGAGAAACAAGTCAATATTGTGACATACTAAGTAGTAATTGAGATAAAAAGTCATGATTATAAGAAAAAAAGCCAAAATTATGGCCTAATAAATCAAAATTATGAAATATTAGTCAATATTTTTGGCATATAAAATGTCATAATTATGTAATAAGTCAAAATTGTAAGATCAAAATGATGATATACTAAGTCATAATTATGAGATAAAAAGTCATGATTATGAGAAAGTCAACATTATGGCCTAATAAATCGAAATTATGAAATAATAGTCACAATTTTGGCATAAAAAGTCATAAGTATGAGTTAAAAGTCAACATTATGGCCTAATAAATCGAAATTATGAAATTAAAAAAATGATGATATACCAAGTCATAATTATGAGATAGAACGTCATGATTATAAGAAAAAAAGTCAAGTCTGGAATAAAAAGACAATTATGAAATAAAAGTCAAAATTATGACATAAAAAGCCATAATTATGAGAAACAAGTCAATATTGTGACATACTAAGTAGTAATTGAGATAAAAAGTCATGATTATGAGAAAAAAGCCAAAATTATGGCCTAATAAATCAAAATTATGAAATATTAGTCAATATTTTTGCCATCATGACAAATCATGACAAAAGTCATAATTATGATGTCATAACTGAGATAAAAAAATTGAAATGATGACAAATTTGAAATTATTAGATAAAGTTGAAATTCTTTTACTCCCACCGTCTGTCAGTCAAACAGATAGCCCCGCCCCCAGACCCGCGTCATTGGTTGAGGATGTGTTGATCTGCCGATGACTCTGAGCGTGAAGAAAGCAGTGACGCACTTCAGCTGTAATGAAATGATCTCATGTCACGGTATCATCCAGTGCCCATGAACACATGAAAGTCAAATGAATCTTTGCTGATTCTCTGTTCGCTTTTCAATCGGCCCCTTTTGTCAACTGAACACAGAATAATTGATTTGATCGCTCTGATAAGCACCATTACACGCTTTGTGGCACCAATACATGCTGCCTGATGAAATATTAATTTTTCCTCTCTCCGCGCCGCTCTCAAACAAACGGCGGCGCTTTAATGACCCGGCGACGGGAAACAGCACAAATATTTTCCAAGCTTATCTTGTGCAGAAAGAAAAAAAAGAGTGAAAGAAAAGCAAGATAAGAGAGAAAAATTGATGAAAGGCGTTTCTTTCAAAGAGACGCCGAGGGCGAGTTTACATTAGATCCCGTCCTCAGCTGGAGTAAAACCGCCGGAGTTCAGGACGAGCGAGTCTCTGCTTTAGATTCCCAGCCTGTGTTCAGTGGTTTCAGATGTAAATTGAAGGCAGGGCTGAGTAAATATGTTTTTAATGAGAGTCATTACGCTCTCAGAATAAGGGTATTTGTCTCTATTGATTTTGCTGTTGAGCCTCAAAATGGCCAAACATTTGAAGAGGGATGCCTTCATTTTGCTGACTAGCCAATTTACGTCAGATCGTTTGTATGCGTCGGCCCGGGCCATTTTAGCATAATGACCTTGGCATCGCATGTTAAATCTCGGGGTAATTTGATGGGATCCATATCCACTGACATCAGTAATTGAGTCAGGCCTCGATTCACGATTGAGAGAGACAACTAATAAACTCAGAGTGCTAGAATTACCTTTTCCCAGTCCAAACTCTCACTTCAGCCTGTTTCTGACCGCTCCGCCGCTCTCTCTCTGTCCTGTCCTCTCTCTGATCTGACCCTGCCTTTGATGCAAATGAAAATGAAGCTGTGAGAGTCTCAATAATTCAATTCAGTGAAGCCTTATTTGTGAGAATGTTGTGTTTAGTGAACGAGCTCGAGTTCTGACTCATGTTTGATCATTTCTCTGACCAAACCTTGAAAATGCAGAAAATAAATGGCCTCATTAATAAAGCGCAAGATGAACTAAAAATTGTGTGTAAATTGTTTATAAGAAAATCGGTTTGTAGATATTGCATAAAAAGTCATAATTATGAGGAAAAAAATCTAAATTGTGACCTACGAAATAAAAAATATGAAATTAAAGTCAATTTTTTGCATAAAATTCATAACTATGAGATAAAACGTCAGAATTATGAGATCAAAAAATCTAAATTATGATATATTAAGTCGTTATTATGAGGGAAAAAGTCAAAATTATGGCCTAATAAATCAAAATTATGAAATAAAGTCAATATTGTGCCATAAAAAGTCATAGTTATGAGATGAAAAGTCATAATTATGAACTACTAAATAATAAATATGAAATTAAAGTCAATATTTTTGGCATAAAAAGTAATAATTATTAGATAAAATCAGAATTATGGGATTAAAAAAATCTAAATTATGATATACCAAGTCATAATTATAAGGGAAAAAGTGTAAATTATAGCTTAATAAATCAAAATTATAGATATAATATTTTGGCATAAAAAGTCATAATTATGACCTACTAAATAAAAATATGAAATTAAAGTCAATATTTTTGGCATAAAAGTCATAATTATGAGATTAAATCAAAATTATGAAATAAAGTCAATATTGTGCCATAAAAAGTCATAATTATGAACTACTAAATAAAAAATATGAAATTAAAGTCAATTTTTTGCATAAAATTCATAACTATGAGATAAAACGTCAGAATTATGAGATCAAAAAATCTAAATTATGATATATTAAGTCGTTATTATGAGGGAAAAAGTCAAAATTATGGCCTAATAAATCAAAATTATGAAATAAAGTCAATATTGTGCCATAAAAAGTCATAATTATGAGATGAAAAGTCATAATTATGAACTACTAAATAATAAATATGAAATTAAAGTCAATATTTTTGGCATAAAAGTCATAATTATGAGATAAAATCAGAATTATGAGATCAAAAAATCTAAATTATGATATATTAAGTCATAATTATAAGGGAAAAAGTCAAAATTATGGCCTAATAAATCAAAATTATAGAAATAAAAGTCAATATTTTGGCATAAAAAGTCATAATTATGAGATAAAAAGTCATAATTATGGCCTACTAAATAAAAATATGAAATTAAAGTCAATATTTTTGGCATAAAAAGTAATAATTATTAGATAAAATCAGAATTATGGGATTAAAAAAATCTAAATTATGATATACCAAGTCATAATTATAAGGGAAAAAGTGTAAATTATAGCTTAATAAATCAAAATTATAGATATAATATTTTGGCATAAAAAGTCATAATTATGACCTACTAAATAAAAATATGAAATTAAAGTCAATATTTTTGGCATAAAAGTCATAATTATGAGATTAAATCAAAATTATGAAATAAAGTCAATATTGTGCCATAAAAAGTCATAATTATGAACTACTAAATAAAAAATATGAAATTAAAGTCAATTTTTTGCATAAAATTCATAACTATGAGATAAAACGCCAGAATTATGAGATCAAAAAATCTAAATTATGATATATTAAGTCGTTATTATGAGGGAAAAAGTGTAAATTATATCTTAATAAATCAAAATTATAGAAAAAAAAGTCAATATTTTGGCATAAAATAATTATGACCTACTAAATAAAAATATGAAATTAAAGTCAATAGTTTGGCATACAAATCATAATTATGAGATTAAAAAAAGTCAGGATTATTAGATCAAAAAATCTAAATGATGATATATTAAGTAATAATTATGAGTGAAAAAGTCAAAATGATGGCCTAATCAAAATTATGAAATAAAAGTCAATATTTTGGCATAAAAAGTCAAAATTATGGCCTACTAAATCAAAAATATGAAATAAAACTCGACATTTTGGCAAAAAAAATTCTTAAGTCTGGAATAAAAACAATTATGAAACAAAAGTCAAAATTATGACAAAAAGTCGAAATGATGAGATTAATAAATGAAGCACAGTCTCATTAATGAAATGCATTTGTGCGAATTTGACTGTAAATATTGCATCGAACACGAGCAGATCGATTATAATTACTCAAAATGAATGAGCGATTGGTTTTATGTACAAACATAAATGATGAGATGCAAGTTATGAAAAAGCAAGTGTAATTACAAGTATAAATCCAACAGCCTTTCTCAAGATATTAATTATGATTCATTATATCAGATGGCTGAAATGTTGTTTTTATAAATAAATAAATGAGCCTAAGAACTTGAGCTTGTTTTGAAAGATTTACACAGCCTCGTTATCATTTGCTTCTAATTAAATATGAACTCTGTGGTTCCTAGAGACGCTCCTAACGAGATATTAACAAATGCCACGCCCACACTATAGGCTCCGCCCACATTCACACACACACACACAGTCACTGCAGGAAGTCGTCACATGTGTCACCATATCAGGTTTTGTTCATTTTTCTATATTTTCAGACATTAATATTTTTACTTTTTCTTTCCTTCCATTTTCATTCCCCCCTCCACCCCTTCCACCACTGCTTTTGCCCTTCCACCCCACTCGGCAGAAGATCCTATCACTCCTACACTTACTACCTGTAAGTAACCACTTTGTGAAAACTAGTTGCAGTGCTTTCTCTTCCACGCCTCTCTTGATATTCCATGCATGACTTCCTTCCTCCCTTCAAACTCCAGCCTGAGCTCCCGCCGGCAGGACCCGGGTCTTCTGGCCTCGGCCCGGGACCGCCTGTTACGCTTTTAATGATGGATGCTAAAACCCCATCCTGGCATTGATAAACTCGCCTCCATTTTTGCCTTTTTGAATCATTCATCACAGCAAACGCTGGAAATATGGTAATTTCTCTCTTGAGGAAATTCTCTCTGCTGCTGCGGTTTGAAGGGGAGGATCCGATCGCTCGCTGATTCCCTGACATGATGAAAAATTCCCTTAGAGTTCAAGAAGCTTCATTATGAGTAGCAGGAATCCAGTTTTCCCGTTGCCTCCACAGGCGAAGGGAACGCTGGGCCTCTTCCGACCCTTCAGACGCACCGATGCAGACCGTCCTGCGGCGCCCGTTCTGTTCATTTCCCTCCATGTTTTATCTCAGTTCTGTTTCGTTCGTTTATGCATGAGTCTGTTGAGCGCATGTCAGTCATCATCATGTGTTACACACTCACACACACACACACACACACATGCACACACACACGATCTGATTGGATAGTTCACTTTTGGATGTAACACTTGGATTAGATCATTTGAACGTCTGAATGTCATTCATTAGATACAAAGAAACAAATCAAGTGTCATTTATTTTAAATAAAGACATTTTACAATCAAAACATTTGATACATTTGAAAACACAGTAGATCTTGTGTTTGTCGCTAGTGGAATATAGTTATTTCTGATGAAGGACATTCACACATGCAGATTTCTTGTGAGTTTATTTCATAAAGGTTTATGTCAGCTGTATGTTCAGCATTATTTGTGGAACACTTTACAATTAGTCCCATTAATTAACAATAGTTAATGCATTAGTTAACATTGGCTTTCTTGATTTTAACTGTTCATAGTTCAGGTCCATGAAATAATATTAACAGTTGAACTTCTGATTTTAATAGTGTATTAGTAATTCATCATTAGTTCTTGTTATAAAGCGTGGTAAAGCAGACATGAATTAATGTAGTTTATTTTTAGAGAACGCGGCTGACAAATATGAGATTTAATCTGGTTTATAGACGTTGTGGGATTTCTTCAGCGGTTCAAACGTGACATTCACGGAGCAGGAATGTTTGTGACGGGATTCAGAGCCTCCGCCAGGATTAGAATAAGATCCGGGAGTCTGTTGATCAAATCCGCCGATATGCCAAAGATCTCCTGCGTTTATAACTCTCTCTATATTTGGACACAGATACTGCGGCACATTCCTCTCGCTGTCTGGATTTACAGTATTATCAGTAAAATCATGTTTAAATGGGTTACAAGGCCTTTTATAATTTAACTGAAGAACGACAGTAGAGGAAGAACTTTACTCATGCTGTGCGATTCATTCCGGTTGATATTCTTCAATGAAAACGGTGTTGTTCAGTGGCCGTTTCTGAAGATTACAAACGAGCATCTTTTATGTTATGAGTCATTGAATCATGATGAACGAACTGTCTCTCATTCAAAATGATTCGTTCACTTAGGACAGGATTAATGCGGTGATGGGAACACAACAGATATTTGTATCACTGAGGATCCGACATGAATTCTTTTAAGTGAACGACATTTTCTTCGTTATGATGCTTAAAACATTTCTTGGATGATTTGACGATCCGAAGTCATAATAAGAATCTTTTTTGTGAAGAGGTTCGGTGGCCGGTTTCATATTTACTCCAGTAGATCCTGACAAATGAGCATCATTCCTGTTATGAGTCATTGAATCATTCACATTTATTTGTTAAAAATGCACAGATTCATTCACGACTGAAACAGGTCTTATTAAAATTTTCATATGATCAGATCTTCTAAGAGACTTCAGTCGTGTTCAGCACGATAATGAACAAATCAGAATGATTCGTTGACTTAATGATTAATTGAATCTGGTCTAAAATTGGTGCACGATTCATTTTCACTAGTAGATTTCACAAACAATGACATTGAATTAAACATGATATTTTGAAGTAGTTTAGTATTTTCTTAAATAGTGAAATGTGCTCCAATAACTACAACTTTGAAAAATCATTTTTTTCCAGTGAAGTTGTTAATTAAATCTCGTGATGTCGTATCACGCAGCATTTTCTCTCTTTTAACGTGGACAGACTCACTCGTCATGTTATTATTATGTGAAAAGACAGATATAAGTGTTTATAAAACTGGATATAAGTGTATTCTTGCCTTAAATATTCCAGTTCTAGAGTCTGCGGTCACATAAAGACCCGTCATAAACCATCAAGCTTGTTTCTCTCTCTCTCGTTTAACTCCGCCGCTGATGGAGCGCGAGGCCTTAATTAAATCCTTCACCGAGGCCTCACGCAGAACAAGAAACAAATTAATTGTAACAAGAGGAAGCGCATTTGTCTCGGCTGAGGAAAGAGGAAGGCAGGGAAGAGTGAGAGAATCGCCTCGCCTCGATCCGCCGATCGCTCCCGTACTCTAAATGGTAATGGGATCAGATGAGGAAAGTTTGGAAATGAGTCACCAACAGCAATCAGACTCCATAATTAAATTAGAGTCTAATTAACGTCTATTAATGGGTGCGTGTGGCATACCTGGGGATTCAGAGCGCGCAAATCCTCATAAAACCTCCCAGAGGAGACGGAATGAATCATGGAACTCTCACACAAACCTGTGAACCAATCAGAAACTGCGCTCTGTGCAAAACTCATCAGAATTCATAAAGCATATAATCAGGTGTTAATCAGTTTATTAATGAATGCATGTGTTATTACAGCATCTGCACTGTGATTAAGGCATCTAGTGTTCATCAGAGCTTCCTCGGGTCAAAGGTCGAGCCGGAAGCGTCTTCTTTGTGGCTTTTGAAGTAACGCAATGAAGCAGAGCAGCGTAAACGGCCTTCAGCGCTGCCCTCGTTTAGTTCAGCTCAAAGGCGAGAGCTGAGAGGTCAGAGGTCAGCGCGACTGAAGGGAATGAAGTGAATTTGGTGTTCGATCGAGCGGAGATGTGCTGCGTTCTTCATTCACTAACACTAAACTATTCATATCTCATATCAGCACTGCAGACTGTTCTGCGCCTCGTCAAATCAAGTGTTATTGTTATAAGTTATAAGTTATGTCATTCATAAGTTTATTATCATTAATTAATTTAATATATCCACTTGTTTTTTTTTTTGTGAATGAGTGTTTTTGATTGTTTTCACATCGTTCAGTCTGAAAATCGTCCTTGAAATGTTGTTTTGGTAATAGAAAGCACATGTGGTAAACATAGTTGTTTTTCCGCCTCTATTTAAAGCCAGACAAACATTTATTCCATTTGTAAGAGCTTTGAAATATTTATTTGCTCGGACTCGATGTGAAGCTCGTGTGTGGATGTTTTAGTGCAGTAAAGCTGCAGGTCACAGTGAAGTTTAATGGACATGATAACGCCATTAGTGTTGTGATGATTCTGAGGAGAACAGCAGCTCACACACACTTAGTATCTGCAGTATGAAGGTGTTTAGATTGAGTGACGTGAGGAACTGTTGCATCAGTTAATGTGACTCTCTCTGACAGATGTTCGTACGGCTGCGGTCGGCTGACGAGGAGCAGATGTTTGTAATGCAGATTTGAGCTTCACCTGCAACAGTTTAATTAAACTGTCAACACATTACGTCTTAATATTTCTCCACCTCATATAATCCTTCATGCCTGAAGAGCACAAAAACACACTTCAGATCATATTAAAATGACAAATCAAGATTTTGTTTCCCAAGTGCTGCTGTGATGGAAAGGACTCAATCTTTCTGATCTGATTACTGAGTTCAACTTTGCTCGAGCTGAAATGATTCAAGAATCTAAATGATTCTTTTCTGCAGTTTTTATTCTGCAGTGATCAGTTTACTCAAGGCCTGTTGATCTGTAATGTTGATGTGACACATTAATAAATAATAAAATAATCATTTATAATTAAACTAAATATATCAATCAATAGAAATAGAGTAGAATATAAGTGGAATTCAGTATGTATGGCCACAGGGAATGCTGGGAGACTCCTGCTTGTCTGTCAGTGTAAATGTGCAGGTGACCTCTGTATCTGCGGGAAGTGCGTTTGATGGCGCTGACAGCTCGTGTCAGGCTTCAGTGCTCATTTCAATACGCCTCTGAAATCATCAGTCATACATACTAATAGAAACCTCACGCCGCTGTGAGCTTCAGCTGTCAAACAAAGTGCTGCTTCAGAATTTAATAGAGATCCACTTATAGTTGGACTGACGGAATAAACTGTCATAGACACCTGCATAATTCAATATATCATACACATCTATATCAGTGTGCTGTAACACTTTCCTGAGTCATGTCAGTGTTTTCATATGCAAAACTCATGCCACGATGATAGGATGTGGTGTGTGGTTGTTGTAATGTCCTGGTGGTTGCTAGGGTGCTGCTATGTGGTTTCTAAAATGTTCTGGTGGTTGCTAGAGTGTCCAGGCTGGTTGCTAGGGTGTTGCTATGTGGTAGTTAAAATGTCCTGGTCGTTGCTAGAGTGTTTGGGTGGTTGCTAGGGTGTTGCAATGTAGTTGCTAAATTGGTCTGTTGGTTGCTAGAGTGTCCAGGCTGGTTGCTAGGGTGTTGCTATGTGGTAGTTAAAATGTCCTGGTCGTTGCTAGAGTGTTTGGGTGGTTGCTAGGGTGTTGCAATGTAGTTGCTAAATTGGTCTGTTGGTTGCTAGAGTGTTCAGATGGATGCTAGGGTGTAGATATGTGGTTGTTCAAATGTCCTGGTCGTTGCTAGAGTGTTTGGGTGGTTGCTAGGGTGTTGCAATGTAGTTGCTAAATTGGTCTGTTGGTTGCTAGAGTGTTCAGATGGTTGCTAGGGTGTTGCTATGTGGTAGTTAAAATGTCCTGGTCGTTGCTAGAGTGTTTGGGTGGTTGCTAGGGTGTTGCAATGTAGTTGCTAAATTGGTCTGTTGGTTGCTAGAGTGTTCAGATGGATGCTAGGGTGTAGATATGTGGTTGTTCAAATGTTCTGGTGGTTGCTGGAGTGTTTGGGTGGTTTCTAGGGTGTTGCTATGTAGTTGCTAAAGTGTTCTAGTGGTTGCTAGAGTGTTGCTATGTGGTTACTAAAATGTTTTGGTGGTTGCTAGAGTGTTCAGGGTGGTTGCTATGGTGTTGCTATGTAGTTTCTAAATGTTCTGGTGGTTTCTGAGGTCTTGTTATGTGGTTAAAATATTGTGGTAGTTTGCTAGAGTGTTGAAATGGTTGCTAGGGTGTTTTTATGTGGTTGTTAAAATGTCTTGGTGGTTGCTAGGGTGTTGCTATGTGGGTGTTAAAGTGTTCTTTTGGTTGTTAGATTGTTTAGAGTGGTTGCTAGAGGGTTGTTATGTGGTTAGTTTCTAGGGTGTTGTTATGTAGTTGATAAAATGCTCTGGTGGTTGCTAGAGTGTTTGGGTGGTTGGTAGGGTGTTGCTAAGTGGTTGCTCTTTTGGTTGCCAGAGGTGTTCTTGGGTGTTGCTATGTAGTTAATAAAATGCTCTGGTGGTTGCTAGAGTGTTTGGGTGGTTGCTATGGTGTTGCTAAGTGGTTGTTCTTTTGGTTGCTAGAGTGTTTAGAGTAGTTGCTAGAGGGTTGTTATGTGATTGGTTTCTAGGGTGTTGCTATGTAGTTGCTAAAATGCTCTGGTGGTTGCTAGAGTGATTGCTTAGTTGCCAGGGGGTTGTTATGTGGTTTGTTTCTATGGTGTTGCTATGTAGTTGCTAAAATGTTCTGTACTAGGGTGTTGTTATGTGGTTGTTTAAATGTTCTGGTGGTTGCTAAAATGTTTGGTTGGTTGCTAGGGTGTTTTTATGTGGATGCTGAAGTTTTCTGGTGGTTGCTATAGTGTCTGGGTGGTTGCTAGGGTGTTGCCATATGAATGCTAAAGTGTCCTGTTGGTGTTTTGCTATGTGGTTGCTAGAGTGTTCGGGTGGTTGCTAAGGTGTTGCTAGGGTGTTCAAGGAGTTTTCTTCATGTCTGGCATGAAAAGTTTCCTGCACCCTCAAGTCTGTGGGATTTTGATTTATTTTATTGTCCTTTAAATGTTCATCATGTTTGTTTTGGATCATGTATGTTCCAGCAGCTGGTTGCACAAACCCCCTTAAGCTAAGATGTAATTATTACTAAGGGAAATAGTTGTGCAGCTGTATGAGCAAACAGTAACTAGTGAAGATCTCACCCTGGTAATCTCCACTAATAAACAGCATTACTGTCTCAAATTTCAAGTAAGAACATTTCCTACTCCACTTCTTCCCTAATTTCCCTTAACTTTCATCTGTTGATCTTAAAACTGAAAAGCCGAACAATTCAGCTATAAGTAGCTGTTCAGTTCAGATTCTTATCTGATAGTGTCAGTGCAGTCAGATCAATAATATTACTGAATATTAATTGTCTCTTATAAGCAGAGCTTGAATACCAAGATTAAGTACTCATAAAATTGAGTAAATGAAATCAGTGCATTTTCCCCACTGAGTGTCTTCGGTTATTTAAGTGTTTAGCACTCTATGTCCCGAGTGAAGAGCGGCTTGTTCACATTAGCAGAGACTCCGCTGCGTCTGTCAGTGAAACGCCGAGATTTATATCTGTAAATGAGGAGCTGAATGGCTTCTCTCTGTTGTATGTGACGGTGGTCGGGACAGAGAGCAGCGCTCACGGGGACATCTGCCGCTCGGGCGCTGCTCCACAGGGGCTTTTATTTCTGCTTTTCTCCTGCAAAAACACAGAAAGTTGTGTTTAAAAGAGACTTTTTTCGAGGTCTGTCGGCGCAGACTCACTCTATCTGCAGGGGTTCAGGTTAAACTTCAAATGGATGTGTTTACGCCTGAAAAAATGGAAAGGAAAGAGAGAGAAAACATTTGAAAAAAAATAAAGAGAGAAAATAGAAATGGAAAGGTCTGAGGATTGAGTCTGCAGGGACGGTGACTAAAGTAGCCCAGCGGCGTTAGATATGCATGAGCGCTGAATCATCTCCGTGTGTCGAGTGAAAGCGCAGCGGGAAGGTGCTTGTGTACTTTGCCTTGTCCTTCCTTCTGTCCTGAGATTGCTGGAGGCCATTCCGAAAGAATAAAACACAGATTATCTACAAAACTTTATCTTTTTTAAACCTCCACTAAATTGAAGCTTCAATGTCTCCATATAAATCAGAACTTCTTGGAGTTCATGGACATGAATGTTTATTTAAAGTCTGGAAAAACATGGTGTAGAAACAATCTCTCGGAAATCCCTATTAAATTTCAGAAGTAACACATTGAATTAGACGCGAAATTTGAAGTAGAAAGACTTAAAGGGGTGGTTCGTTATGATTTCACTTTTTAAACTTTAGTGTATAATATTGCTGTTTGAAATGAGGGTCAATTCAACACAACAGATGAACATGACGGCACATGCTAGTGGATGAGTTGAATCAACTCCACAGAAACTACATAAATTTATCCACTAACCATTCAGAAACGTCCAGTTTCATTCTAAAAGTTGTAACTTCTTCCTGAGTCTCTCCATCAGTGTCGACTCCGGTTTGAACAATGTAAGGCTGAACACCGTTACTGACAATCCTCATTTTGGCTGCGTGAGATTCTCCAGCTTTGTTGTTGTTGAGCTGTTAAAGCTCCGCCCTCTTTTGGAAAGCGGAGCTCATTTGCATTTAAAGGGACACACACAAAAATGCCGTGTTTTTGCTCACACCCAAATAGGGGCAAATTTGACAAGCTATAATAAATGATCTGTGGGGGATTTTGAGCTGAAACTTCACACACACATTCTGGAGACACCAGAGACTTNTGACAATCCTCATTTTGGCTGCGTGAGATTCTCCAGCTTTGTTGTTGTTGAGCTGTTAAAGCTCCGCCCTCTTTTGGAAAGCGGTGCTCGTTTGCATTTTAAGGGACACACACAAAAATGGCGTGTTTTTGCTCACACCCAAATAGGGGCAAATCTGACAAGCTATAATAAATGATCTGTGGGGTATTTTGAGCTGAAACTTCACACACACATTCTGGAGACACCAGAGACTTTACATCTTGTGAAAGAGGCATTAAAGGTCCTCTTTAAATAGTATTTTCTTGTAAAACATTCTCCAACATTTATTTTACTGAGCGTTAAGATGTTTTGCATTGTGTTATAATTTCATGCTAATGAATCTCTGTGAGTCTAATGAATCTGAAGTGATGCGTTTTCCCTGAAAGCCCTTCAGCATCTACTTCCTGTGTCAGGATTGATAACGGCGTCTCTGCTGCTGCCGATCTGTCGTTTACTCCTGCCGGCAGCAGCAGAGGAACCTGGTGTTTCATTTTGTTCAGGATTTCCATCTGAGTGAACATAAGGAGAGACGCCATCAACAGCGATTAGAGAAACTGTTTCTACTGTATTTACTCCATTCAGAGATACTGCACTGAAATCAACTGCTTAAACCAGGTTTGGTCGTCTGAGCAGCTGATAAAAGCCCTCTAAAACCAAAACCACAGAACGTTTCTCCATTCCACTGGACTACTTTTCCATTGTTTTTCTTTGCAAACATGCACTAGACAGACGTATTTGACGTCTCATGCGTCACATCCTGAAATCCTAGATTTTTTTGGTCATTTATTGAATGACCTTGGTAACACGATTCCATTTTCTCTCGGCTCATTCTTAGTTTTACTGTGAGACTGACATTTGCAAGGAAATAGGCTGTTGCCGGCGTTGGGAAAGCGGTTCAATCTCCTTCCGTCCCAGGTGCATAAACGAGAGCGACAGTCTGAACATGTCGGATGAGGAAGAGGCTTTACCTCGCTGTCAGGCTTCAGTGAAACAACCAGATGATGCGTCCTGAACGCTCCATTCCTTTGTAATGGAAAATATGATGGAAACAAACCACTCTGAGACCCAGAACAGATGTAGTCAAGTGTCTGACAAAATGTAGGCACAATCCCACAAAATACTGGATCACATGAGTTAGAAGGAAACCCATGGGTGATGAGTTTGTCAGCAGCAAAAATAGAAATCAGTATGAATATATAAGCAGCATTTGCATCATAAACAGATTATCTGACACCTCGTACAGTCTCCAAACTCAACACTAAATATTCAGCTTCAGTGTGTCACATGCATATTTAACAGAAAGGTGTTTGCTCTGTGGTTGTTCTCTGATGTAAATATTTATGGATATGAGTGTGTGGGACTAGTATTCACTGGCAAGGGTTACCAGACGCTCTCACAATCGACTGTTTAAACCCACCCGTTACAGATCACACTTTAGATGACAACATCCATTACGTTTGACTCATGTGGCAGACGATTTGAAGGAAACCGTTAAGTGATTAGCGTCCCGTTGGGCAGAAATGTTGAGCGGCGGTGGGAAGCTGAACACCATATGGAACGCAACTGAATAAACAAGATGGATCCACGACGGGGAGCTTCGTTAGCGCAGGGCTGCCCATTAACACGGGTTCAAAGGTCACCTGCCGCTTTTGATTCGCTTTCAATGAGTTTAAAGCATCACAGATTCCCACAAATGCATGCTGCAATTCATCATTACATGCAACAAAATCAACTAAAATATTATACATGGTTTTATAAGCTCCCCATAAATTACACAAATGTATGACAGCTGTAATTTAATTCGCGAATAACTATTCCTTTTTTCCTTATCGTGTCGTATATACAAGTGAAACGCTTCTCAAACAAGAACAAATGTAGGGCGGGGCTTGATTTTGTCTGTGAGGAATTGATTGGATGGTTGTGGTTTGCTATTGGTGGATCTCATGTGAGTGACAGGTTGCCCCGCCCTCATCATCAGAGAAGAGAAGAGATGCTGCAAGAGGGAGGAGAGGATATTCTGATTCAAGATTACCAGAACATGAATTTAACACAATAATGATGTGCACCGATAAATCATTTATGATAAACACTGCAATATTCCATAAAAAACAAGAACTGTATGTTTTGATTTCCTAAATCATTGTGCTGATGGAGAGAAACACAAATACATTAGTTTTAACCCTGTGTTTACCCATCATCATCATCATCATCACAGGAGCTGCATTAACTAGCATTGTTCCTCTTCACGGATTATGAGTTTTGTTTTTTGTGTTGGCTGCATCTTTAACCCGAGTGTGTGGCTGGAGTCATTAGTGTTAGCAGTGGGAATGTGTCTGAACCCACTGGATACGACAAAATGAGCCGGGCTCGGTAATTGCTGTGCTACTGTCGTGTTCCAGGGCTTTCTGTAGAGACTCTAATTTGTTTTTAAGTGTAGCGTGAGAATGTCAGCTCGAAGACAAATCTTTGCTGATACCAGCGTCTGAAATGTATGCCAATTTAGATGATGACAAGATGCTGTAAATCTGAAGCCGCTGTTTGCGCAGTGTCACACCAGAGATTTAGTCTCCAGATCTCTGCACTTTGAAGTGTTATTACCTCACAAATCCCATTGTACTAAATCAGATCTGAATAATTGGGGAAATAAATTAGCATACAGTTGGAATATGAAGAAACGGGCATATGCCTTATTAGCACACAGGTGGAGTCCGTTTAGAAACGCTAGAGAAAAATAAAGAGCTTCGAGTGAATTTGAAACATTTCAAGATTTATATAGAATGAATCCTGAATATTTATGCATATATACACAGATCCATTGTTTCCATTTTGATCGGTTCTTAAAAGAACCATTTTTTCTTGAACATTTTAAGAATCTAAAGAACCTTTTGTGTAATGGAAAGATTCCAATATATATCATTTTCACACACAAATTAAAATTATATATAATACGCAACAGTCAGTTCCTTGAATTTAATTGCCGATGAATCATTCCGATTGTCTTTATGAGTGAGTCATTGAATCATTCATTCAACCTATTCCTTTAAAAACACTTATTCACTCAGGAACGAATCAAGTGAAGCCATTGAATCATTCAACTGATTTGTTCGGGAACTAAACAAGTGTCACTGAATCAATCATTCAATTGATTCAAAAACACTGACTCATTCAGGGTTAGGTAGTTACATTTTGAACGCCTCTGATTGGCGCTTGCGTTAATGCGTTTAACTTTGGTTACAGCGCTCAACGCTACAAAAACACATTGTAAACAGAAACCTTTAGTGTATCTAAATAGAATGCTGTGATTGGCACATTTCACAATTACTTAATTGTGGCAGCTAATTACCATACTGACTACTCTAACAAACTTTACGCTCTAAAAAAATGCTGGGTTAAAAACAACCCAAGTTGGGTTGAAAATGGACAAACCCAACGGTTGGGTTAAATGTTTGCCCAACCTTCTGGGTGGTTTTATAAATTAAATAAAACTTCCCAGCAGGTTGGCAAACATTTAACCCAACTGCTGGGTTAAAACAACCCATTCACTGGGTTTGGCCATTTTCAACCCAACTTGGGTTGTTTTTAACCCAGCATTTTTTTTTAGAGTGTACCATTCCAGCTGTGATGAGTAAAGATGAAGGCTTGTGCACAGATTGAGCTGTATACATCACAGTGTAAGTGTGCTGAGAAGTGATCATTAAGGATCTCAGTGTGTTTGTGTAGTATATTCCTGGAGCAGAACTGCGATTCTGAATAGCTCAGCATCTGTGAGCTGATGTAACGGGACACTGGGAAATGCCACACAACACACTGACTGAAGGGAACAGACAGACTCTGCTAGGATCACAATCAAGCTCTTCCTGTTGCATCAGCATCATCAGGTGGAATCGAGCACACTCTTTCACAGCAGCTTTATCTTAATCAGTTTCTCCATGCGTATTTCTTCAATAAAGGGGTTGTATTGGTATAAGATTTATACTTTAAACATTTTCCTCTATGGAGAAAATTAATGTTTTTTTCTCTCTCAGAACTTGAGTGCAGTGCTCCTGTGGTTTGTTTGAGATCAGCCATTGCACCAAACTCACTGGTTAGATATATGTAAGATGGGCCGTGAGGACCGTGTGTGCGTTCACTCAAAATCCCCTCCGGACTGATGGCGAGCATCCATCTTTTTTCCATTTGTAAAAGCTCCGATGGCGGTGACCTTCTGCAGATAAACGGATGAAGCAGGAGAGGGAGAGAAATGGCTTCACTTTAATTTATTTATGTTTAATGTGCAGCTGCAGGTTTGGCCAGGCATCGGCGCTCTGTTTTAGACCACTTAATGCTGGGCAGGATCCATCCAGTCGCTGAGGTGGGCTCCATTAAAGATACGATCACCCTCCGGCAGACCCCTGAGAGCCTGCGCTCGGCCATCAGACCGCAGATCGCATTAGAACCACCACCGGCCTCTAAAACACAAAGCTGAGAGCTGCAACGCTCTGGAGAGTTTTAGCCATTTACTGCCACCATGTGCAGATGGCCGCATTAAAGTTCCTATTAAATGCATTTGTCAGGCTCTGGGTTTAGCGCTCGCTCGCTCGGCCAGGTGGGTTGATTATGGGCTCGGGTGGCTTGTGCCAATGCCTCATCTGCCAGAGTGTGCCAAAGGCAAAGTGTTAAGGCAAATCTGTCACTCTGTGGCTGCCTTCATTTCTCTATATTTTATTCAGTATTATTGCTGCATAAATAGACATACAGTAATCCTGTAGCAGATCTAGGCAGGTGGAGCTGGGGAGGTGGAGGGTTCAGAGGAACTTCAAACACTGAACCAGACTATTGAAATGTTGAGCAAGCAATCTCATTGGCTGCAGGATCAGCATGTTTCTAATGATGTGATTGCTTTCAGATTGAATGTAAAGGACTGATCAGCCTGCGCCATCTAGAGTTTCATGACTGAAATATATACACTACCGTTCAAAAGATTTTTTAATGTTTTAAAAGAAGTATCTTCTCCTCACCAAGCCTGCATTTATTTGATTAAAAATACAAACAAAAACAGTAATATTATGAAATAATATTCCAATGTAAAAAAGCTGTTTTCTATGTCAATATACAGTAAAGTGTAATTTATTCCTGTGATCAAAGCTGAATTTTCAGCATCATTACTCCAGTCTTCAGTGTCACATGATCCTTCAGAAATCATTCTAATATGATGATTTGCTGCTCAAGAAACATTCATGATTATTATCAATGTTGAAAACAGTTATTTACATTTTTATTTCATGATGCTATGATGAATAGAAAGTTCAAAAGAACAGCATTTGTCTGAAATCTAAATCTTTTGTAACATTAAACACGACCGTTCAAAAGTTTGGGGTCAGTAAGAATTTTAATTTTATTTTTGGGGGATAGAAATAAAATTAATCAATACTTTTATTCATCAAGGATGAGTTAAACTGATCAACAGTTACAGTAAAGACATTTATAATGTTAGAAAATATTCTATTTTAAATAAATGCTGTTCTTTTGAACTTTCTATTCATCGAAGAATTTTGAAAAAAAATTGTACACAACTGTTTTCAACATTGATAATAATAATGAATGTTTCTTGAGCATCAAATCATCATATTAGATTGATTTCTGAAGGATCATGTGACACTGAAGACTGGAGTAATGATGCTGAAAATTCAGCTTTGATCACAGGAATAAATTACACTTTACTGTATATTGACATAGAAAACAGCTGTTTTAAATTGGAATAATATTTCACAATATTACTGTTTTTGTTTGTATTTTTAATCAAATAAATGCAGGCTTGGTGAGCAGAAGATACTTCTTTTAAAACATTAAAAACTCTTACTGACCCCAAACTTTTGAACGGTAGTGTATATATATCAATCCCTATGTAGTCAGCAGACAGGGAGGCGTCTCAACAGTGTCAGCAGTGTTTTCTGCAGCCTGTATCTGTACATGTATATAAAATATAAGTAGATCTGCTTCAGATATCATCTGTTTTCACTGTTACTTCAGCACTGTTAACCCAAATACAAACTAACGTTGCATCACCCTCCCATGACTGAATGTCATCATCACCAAAGACGCCACATCCAGCCTGCAGACTCCCTTAATTAATGCTGAAGAGAGTGAGACGGTCTTTGAGCAGCTGCACACATTCAGTCGAACCCTGCCGAATCTCAGGTCTCTCCCAGAAGTGCCGCCGCCCGAGGCAAACGCGCTCCCAGAGACGGTGTGTGTCGTTCATCAGCACTGGGAAGCTACAGTCACTTCCTGTTCCCCGTGACAAGAGCTCTCAGGAGTGCACATTAGTGAGAGCGCGGCAGGTATTTAAGGGCGAGATCCTGTCTCCTGAAATCTCTCCGACAAACTGAGCCGTGCTTTTGTTTGCCGTTTAATGGGATCGCCTTTCTTGTGGAGTTTCAGGATGAAAATTACCTGTAAATACATGCCAGGAAAAAGAGGCAGAATCCTTGTGTCAAACCTATTGTTACCAACACACTACTGCTGGGAAACTTTCTAATTCAACTTATTTGATTAAAAGGCTGCGACTTAATGAAATAAATATATGCGTTGTGTTTTAGAGATCTGTATGATTTAATGTTTGAAAAGATGAAGAAATTAAGACAGGCATAAATATTAGGATTGTAATTTTACAGTTTACTATAAAATTATTATTATTAGAATATTTTTCTTATGCTCCATTTTTTAATTTAGTAGTGAAATTCTTATTTTGTTTAATAATTTTGTTTACTACCACTACTACTACTACTAATAATAATAAATTTATTATATGGATGTTTAGTCACAAAAATTATGCAGCTGTAAAAACTTAGGGTTTTCTGTAAAAAAAAAACTTGATTTTACAGTGAAATATTACAGTAGTAATATTTCTTATTTTGTTTAATATTTTTTACTTGGTGAAAATATATCATTTCTTTTAGGAGTTATAGACATTTATATGTATGAACACATAAACTTTTGCCTCTTACTATCAAAATTGATATTTGGCTATTAGCATATAGTCAACGACCTATGTTTCCGATTTGGGTTTCGTCTCGATCGGACTAACGTTTTGAAGATATTCCTGATTGTTGTTTAAATGCTAAATCACAACATGTTTGGTATTGTTGGACTCGAATTCAGGAATCTAAGGAGATGAAAACTAAGTCAACCACATCCAAAGTTATAAGCATGTAAATATTTGATTTTACCACTAGGTGGCGCTGGTCTGAAACTCCTCAGGCTCCTTCAGGGCATCGTGGCGATGACCCATACCGAGTTTCGTAATGAAACATTTATGCGTTCGTAAAATACAACAAAATTCAAAATGGCCGATATGGGAAAATTGGATATCATTCGACTCGTCATGACGCCCCGAATCTAACAAGACCTTTTATGATTTTTATACAAATCGTTCAGAAGTTTTAAGCAAAAATAGCCATTTTTCGTATCTCCAGACCAGTAGGTGGCGCTGTGCCGAAACAAGTTTGGTCAGAATACGATAAAGCGTTGAGGGGATACAGCCTTACGTCTATCTTCACAAGCGCTACGTCAAATTAGTTTGAATGCTTTTCGAAAACAGTTTGACAAATCGACTTGAATTCCATAACTATTTGTCGGCATGGCCTGAAGTTGATCTGGTTCACTTTTCGTGAAAATCAGAACAACGGCCTAGGAAGAATTTCTTAGGTTTCTCGGATTTTCATGACGGAAAATGATGTCATATGGTGCGGTCGCATTGTCTTGAACCGAGGAATCAGAGCAGAAAAGAATTTAGACTCCGATCTGAAGTGTGATCGCTCTTCTGTGTGTTTCGATAAAGGAAACTGGCCAAGAAGCGCAAGGAGACGCTGAGCAGCACGCGGCAGGAGATGACGGTGATGGTGAACTCCATGGACAAGAGCTACGCTGAGCAGGGCACCAGCTGCGACGAGGCCATTTCATTCATGGACACACACAACCTCAACGGACGACGTGAGTCTCGCTCTCACACTCATCACATGATCAGTGATGGCAAACTCATAATGTATCTGATTTGAATTGAGATTTAGGATGAACATTTTATAAACACACATTTACATATTCAAATACTTAAATGTATATAATATATAAACAATATATAAGCATTTAACATCACAAAGTGATGTTATTTCTTATAGACCCACAGAATACATCTAGTTGACGTCTCATGAAATGCGAGACAGAGGGATTGTACTGTAAATCCCTTTAGATTAAATTTCTGCTAAATGACTGTTATAATAATGAAGATCTCGTCAAAGATCTCAGAGCGTCTGATGGAGGCCGGAGTGTGTGTTTGTGTTGGTGGGATTCAGCAGATTGTGTTTGACGCTTGTAATCCCTCTGCTCTGCTGGCTCAGCAGCTCACGTCTGCCCCGCCCACCTGCTTAACTCAGCCAATCAGAGCTCTTTCCTATCCCGCCACTTGATGTGTTTATCATCAGATAGTCACTGGCAGGTCTTGTCTGAACTAACATAAATGAGAAGGGCCTTCTGTTTGCGTTTTATTCCAGTTTCATCAAATTTTAACGACAAATTA
>RJVU01042591.1:529577-545347 GCA_003731715.1 Anabarilius grahami
TGTTTTTTATATTATTAGTATTATATATATATATATATATATAAAAAATGTAACAATAATAATGTGCCATGAAATGTGTTTTATTATTTACAGAAAATTCTGGATTGTCTGTTTTGAATTTTCTGGATTCCGTGTTTTATGATTTAATACAAATTGATCCTTAAAAACATGCATAAAACATTAACAAATTAATTAATCTCTTAAAAGGAAATCAAATGAAAATGTAACATTTCCTTTTATTTTTTGGCAAACAAAGTGCTTCATAACAGCTGTTAAAATGAAAACAAGGACAAAAATTATGTGATATACCTTAACATAATGTTTTAATAAACTGAATTATTATTACTGTCACTATTACTTTAAGAAGTAACTTCTGTCATCATTTCAAGTTAAGCCGAACTTTTATTTTGGCTGTTTGTTTTGCGTTTTAATATTCACACACTAGTCCATATTGTGATTTGATTATTTGTACAGCCGCAGTTTTGATTAATTCATCCAAAATTTGCCAAATTCCATGACATTCCGCATTATACAGTCAATTCCATTTTTTCCGCATCACCGAGGCTCTAAATGAGTCATTATTATGATCGACTGAGACAAGATTTAGTGACCTTTATCGTTTATACCAGAGTATTTCGGCCGTATGTGAAATATTGAGTAAAACGACAGCTTCTTTGATCACATGACAGCATTATTAAATATTGCAGGAGCGTCCCTCGGCTTCCCCTCGCCTTGACTGACGTGTCGCTCTGTGAAGTGGCCACAAACAGGGATAAATAAATAAACATGGGCTCTTAGCGGCCGAGACGCCAGGCCGGTTCATGCGTGACCTTATCCTGCTGTCTGTGGCCGTAGCTGTGATTGACAGACGGGTCACTGCAGACAGGAAGCTCACAGCGGCTGTCAGCGGGTCATCAGTGACACACACCTAGAGAAAGCGCTTTATCATTCTGATACTGCCAGAATGAACGTGAGTGGTGAACACAAACGTGTCTGGATCAAAGCAGGGCTGTGTGTCGATGATACTGCACTTACACTGGGGCAGGGAAGAGAGACACATGCTTTTCAATGTCAGAATAACAGTGACATGTTTGATATGTACAAAAATGTAAATGTTTTTCAGTGTTTTAAGAATTAAAATGTACTCTTTATTTGCTTATTCATCACATCTTGCCTGCTTTTTTATTCTAAAAGCTGTCTCCTCGCCGTCCTCCTTTACCATGAAGACTAACACACTGAGCACCTCCGTGCCAAACTCCTACTATCCAGGTAAAGCGCTGCATGTCTAGCTCTCGT
This sequence comes from Anabarilius grahami, assembly GCA_003731715.1. Lineage (NCBI taxonomy): Eukaryota > Metazoa > Chordata > Actinopteri > Cypriniformes > Xenocyprididae > Anabarilius > Anabarilius grahami. The sequence continues at coordinate 530,874 of RJVU01042591.1, forward strand.
GTCACATCATTTCTGTCTGAAACTGCTATGCTTCTGTCACATCTGTTGCTTTTCTCTGCACAACTGAGGTTTATAAACCCCGTGAAATCACAATGTGTGTTCTTTTGGCTCGTGTCTGTAGCTTTGAGCTCATCTGTATGCTAGACCGCATACGGCTGAAAGTACAAAAATATCAGTTTTAACACATATACCATTCAAAAGTTTGGGGTCAGTAACATCTATTAAAAAGAAATTACAACTTTTCTTCAGGGAGGACGCATTAAAGTCAGTAAAAAATGTATCTTATAAAAATGTTACATCACAAAAGACATTTATAATGTTATGCATAAAATGGATCAAAAGTGACAGCAGAACATTTATAATGTTACAAAATGTTACACCCTAATAGACATTTATGATGTTGCGCATTAAGTAAAACATTTGTTACAAAATGTTACACTGTAAATTACATGTATGATGTTATGTGTTTAATTGATCAAAAGTGATAGTAAAAGATTTATAATGTTACACCATAAACATTTATAATGTTACGCATTAAATTGATCAAAGGTGACAATAAAACCTTTATATTGTTACAAAATGTTACATCATAAAATTCATGTGTAATGTTGCGCATTTGATTTATCAAAGGTGATAGTAAAAGATTTGTTACAAAATGAAGCAACGTAAAAGACATGCATGTTGTTACGTGTTAAACTGATCAAAAGTGACAGTAGAACATTTATGTTACAAAATGTTACACCGTAAATTACATTTATAATGTTACAAAATGTTACACCGTAAAATACACTTATAATGTTACTAAATGTTACACCGTAAAATACACTTATGTTACAAAATGTTACACCGTAAGATACATTTACAATGTTACAAAATGTTACACCGTAAGATACATTTATAATGTTACAAAATGTTACACTGTAAAATACACTTATAATGTTATAAAATGTTACACCGTAAAATACACTTATGTTACAAAATGTTACACCGTAAAATACACTTATAATGTTACAAAATGTTACACCGTAAGATACATTTACAATGTTACAAAATGTTACACCATAAAATACACTTATAATGTTACAAAATGTTACACCATAAAATATACTTATGTTACAAAATGTTACACCGTAAGATACATTTATAATGTTACAAAATGTTACACCGTAAAATACATTTATTATGTTACAAAATGTTACACCGTAAAATACACGTATGTTACAAAATGTTACACCGTAATATACATTTACAATGTTACAAAATGTTACACCATAAAATACACTTATAATGTTACAAAATGTTACACCATAAAATATACTTATGTTACACCGTAAGATACATTTACAATGTTACAAAATGTTACACCATAAAATACACTTATAATGTTACAAAATGTTACACCATAAAATATACTTATGTTACAAAATGTTACACCGTAAAATACATTTATTATGTTACAAAATGTTACACCGTAAAATACACGTATGTTACAAAATGTTACACCGTAATATACATTTATAATGTTACTAAATGTTACACCGTAAAATACACTTATGTTACAAAATGTTACACCGTAAAATACACGTATGTTACAAAATGTTACACCGTAATATACATTTATAATGTTACAAAATGTTACACCGTAAAATACACTTATGTTACAAAATGTTACACCGTAAGATACATTTACAATGTTACAAAATGTTACACCATAAAATACACTTATAATGTTACAAAATGTTACACCATAAAATATACTTATGTTACTAAATGTTACACCGTAAGATACATTTATAATATTACGCATTAAATTGATCAAATGTGACAGTAAAACATTTATAAGGTTACTAAATATTACATTATAAAATACATGTAATGCCACACATTCCACAAAAATGTGAAGCAGCACAACTGTTTTCAACATTGATAATAATCATAAATGTTTCTTGAGCAGCAAATCATCATGTTAGAATGATTTCTGAAGGATCATGTGACACTGAAGACTGGAGTAATGATGCTGAAAATTCAGCTTTGATCACAGGAATAAATTACACTTTACTATATATTCACATAGAAAACAGCTGATTTACATTATAATAATATTTCATTGTTTTACTGTATTTTTGATCAAATAAATAAAAAATCTTACCGACCCCAAACTTTTAAACGGTAGTGTAAACATTTACATTTTTTCAGTGTTTTTCAATGGGTAAGGAAGCTAACTATTAACATATCAACAGTTTAACCCACTAACTATGTCCCCACCTCCTCAAACCCGTTCATGGGGTCAGTAGATGAGAGTAAGCTGTCATGTGTCTGTATGGTTGTATCTGTCACCTGTTTAACCTTCCTGCAGTGCTTGAATAATGCAGTACTGACTTTAGCTGGATCACTGTGGACTGAACCGTCTTTTCTCTTCTCTGTAAACCTCTGCTCATCTCTTGGCCTGTGAACAGACCCCTTTGTGCCAACGGCCATCTTAGGTGAGAAAACCTCCTCTTTCTGTTTCACACATGATGACGTGCTGAGAATACACTGCCAAACATTGTGTTCTTCCTCAGTGCTTTAGTCTAGTTTTCCAGTGCAAATATCTAAACATCCTTAAATCAAGATACATTTACTGGAGAAGCAAAATGAATGAAGATATGTATCAAAATTAAGTGAAAAGATTCTTTTTCTGACCCCATTGTTTTAAGCACAAACTCACTTCATTTTGATACATTCTGCTTCTTCATTAAATGCATCTCGATTTAAGGATGTTTAGATATTTGTACTGGAAAACAAGACAAAAGTACTGAGGATGAACATCATGTTTTGCAGTGTAGTTTGTTTGTGTTGATGAGAGACAGACAGGAAGTAGATCTGACGCTTCCTCACATTCATACCTGCCTGCTTTTCTCTTCTGTGTGAGATATGAGGGTTATTCCTCCCCGAGCCGAGGCTTCACCCCATCCCATCCGCATTCCGTGTCGTGCGTGTGACGTCACGTATGTCTATGACCTCTCATGTGCATGGACAGATAATGTGGACCGGATGAGGGGGGAGTGACAGTGTGGCACGATCGAATTCCATCCGCGCCAACGGGTGTTCAATGTCTTCAGACGCTGTTCGTTATGCTCAAAACACACTTTGTCATTATAAGATCAATTGTGCACGTGTTTTTACAACAATACCCAGTTTTTCTATCATTAAGGATCTTTAAAAAACGGCTGCATTACACTGTATTACATGAGGACCTGCGTTCAGGAAGTATATTTCCCATTCATTCATTTAAAGACTGCGTACTAATGAGGGAATGAATGAACTAGTCGTCCCATAAAGCACTGGGTTTTTTTGTCTTAAAGGGACGGTTCACCCCAAAATGATAATTCTGTCATACTTTACTCACCCTCGTGTTTTTTCTTTCTTCTGTGGAACACAAAAGAAGATAGATTTGGAACCAAATAACTTTGGACCCCATTGACTTTTACTGAATGGAAAAAAACATCATCTTTTGTGTTGCACAGAAGAAAGAAAGTCTGGTTTTTGATCACATGATGACTAGTTTGGAGTGAACTATCACTTTAACTGACTTTAGGTAGGTAGCTAGATATTTAGTTATACGCCGTTCGTTCAGTTGTTTTATGAATTACGTTAATTACAACATGATTTTTTCAAAGCGCACCGATTTATGCAGATTTCATCCCCGCCGGCACACAACGACCCTCAAGTGATTGAAATAATGCCAGCTGTTGTTTTAATATTTAGAAAACGTTTAGTGCTGAATGGTTGTGAAAAGATTGACAAAATACTGTTTCATCGAAACTTTAACAAGATCTGCACGAAAAGTAAAATGTTGAAACAATGTTGCAATATCAGCGTTCATTCGATTTGCAAAATTGAAACCCTGATTCAGCCGTGATTCATGACGTTGATTCACCCAGGAATAAACATTGAAATGTGCTTAAAAAATAATGTCAGTTTTTACAGCGTTGGAAAAACTTTTAGCGATAAAATAAAGTACTTGGAAATCAACGTCGAAAGTCTCTACAGAAAGTAAAACGTTGAAACAATGTTGCGATATCAACGATTTGCAAAACTGTAACAAAATTCAATTATCAATCAGGATGTAAATTTACCCATGAATAAACATTGAAATGTGCTTGAAATAATGTTGTTGTTTCAACATTGAAAAATAATGACATTTAATGCAAAATGGTTAACAAAATACTTACAAATCAATGCTGAAATATGTTGCAATATCAATGTTCATTCGATTTGCAAAATTGAACCAATTTTAACGCTGATTCAACAGTGATTCATGACATTGATTCACCCAGGAATAAACATTGAAATGTGGTTGAAATAATGTCAGTTTTTTCAGCATTGGAAAAATGTTTAGCGCTAAATTTACAGTGTACCTGGAATTCAACGTCGAAAGCCTCTACTGAATGAAAAGCGTTGAAACAATGTTGCAGTATCAACGTTGATTCGATTTTGCACAATTTAAACCAAATCTAACCCTGATTCATGATTCATGACATTGAAATGTGGTTGAAACAACATTTGAAATGCTTTTAGCGATAAAATATAGTACTTAGAAATCAGCATCGAAAGTCTCTACAGAAAGTAGAATGTTGAAACAATGTTGCAATATCAACATTGACTCAATTTGCAAAATTGAACCAATTTTAACCCTGTTTCAACCGTGATCCATGAGATTGATTCACCCATGAATAAATATTGACATGTGCTTAAAAATGATGTCAGTTTTTTCAGCGTTGGAAAAACTTTTAGTTATAAAGTACTTGGAAATCAACGTTGAAAGTCTCTACAGAAGGTAAAACGTTGAAACAATGTTACAGTATCAACATTGATTCAATTTGCTAAACTGAAACAAAGTTCAACCCTGATTCAACCTTGACCATGACGTAGATTAGATTTACTCATTGAAATATGGTTGAAATAATGTCAGTTGTTGTTTTAACGTTAAAAATGGTTAACAAAACACTGATCTGTATAAAAAGTACAGCATTGAAAGAATGTTAGTGATTCGATTTGCCAAATTGATTCAAGCGATTCACGACGTTGACGGACCCGTGAAACGCCGGCAGGGATCGCGTAACCTCGTGTAGGTCTCTAGAAAGTACAGACGTTTGACAGGTCTGGAATGGGACTTTTACTTCCCGCTGAGCAGGTTCTGATTCGGCCTCGTCTCATTCTTCCATTCAGACGGTTCAGACTTACGGTAGCTGATGAGTAAGTCAGTCAGAACCTCAGATAGTCTTCATGTGTAGCTGCTCTTGCTTCAACTATCTTGTTGCTTACACCCTTTTTCCTCTCTCTTCCTGTTTTCTTTCTTCACATTTAACCTGTTATGTATCCTCTTAAAAAGTGCCCATTAATGGTAAGTTGCCAATCGGCCCTGTGTTTTTTGGGGGTGACTGTCAGTGGGATCCGCTCCCCCTCTCCCCCTCAAACCGTGTCGCCTCTCTCTCTCTCTCGCATGGCCTTGTGTCGCATCTCGCCCTCCCCGTCCACCTGTGCAGCCATTAGCTAGCATGGCCTTGGCCGTCCTCCTCATACATATACCGTATGTGACACCCTCCACTCACCTGCATCCTCAGATGTGCTTTCTATTGGTTTTGGTTCTGGTTCCCAACCCTGTTGTGAAGGTGCCACATCACCAGACATCACCGTAACCCTCCATTCGGCCACCATTCCACCATTCGTGCGATCTCTAGCCAGTTTCCTTAGCTAGTTTATGAGAACAGACGGCTTTGTTTTGATGTTAACGTGTATCTTTGAGGTGCGGCGTTCTGTTTATGCACATGTCGGATTAGAGTCACCTGTTGTTCTGTGCTCATCTCTTCATGTAGTCGTCACGTGACAGCCGTTAAGCTTCCGTTCGTCTGTGTTTGCTGACCGTTTGTCCCTTCCGTTTAGACGAGAGCCACACCATGAACAGCGAGACCAGCAGCCTGGTTCAGTCGCACACTCACACCTACAAGAAGCGCGAGGCGGTGGACGTCCCGTACCAGACGGGGCAGCTGCATCCGGCCATCCGTGTGGCCGACCTTCTCCAGCACATCACGCAGATGAAGTGCGCCGAGGGCTACGGCTTCAAGGAGGAGTACGAGGTGTGTCCCTTGATTCCCTTACAGCATTCGCCATCATTTGTCACATGTTTGTGCATCACTGCATGCTGTTTGCGTATTATGAATAATTCATCCCCAAAAATCATTTAATCACATTTAAAGTGCCACTATTATGCTTTTGCTTGATAAAGCTGTTTGTTTCAAAGATAAATGGAGTTTTTGTCTCCTAAAAGAGAGAATCGATTCTGAACTGCTGAAATGAGTCGTCAGTAATTCCAGTCTCACTTCAGTGTAACTAATTTGCATAATGCCAGCTCATTGGCTGCCGGCGAACAGCGTCTCTTTGCCCCGCCCTCAATCACTGCAGGTGTATCTGCGACTGGAAGAGTTCGGTTCGTGTTGTTCATGTCGAGAAGACGCTGTTTTCTGCTGCCAAAGAGATTGATATGGTAAAACCGACGGCATCGTTACTGTTCGTATCAAGAGCTGAGATTCAGATATGATAATGAGCGTTTGGTTTCTGACCAATCAGAGCAGAGCAGCTCTCAGAGGGGCGGGGTTTAGAATCTTGGAACGAAGCGTTTCAGACACTGAGAGAAAAGAGCTGATGCTGCAGTGGATATTATGACGTGTTTTTGACCTTTGATGAATGTGAACCTGTTGTAAGAGACTCAAAACAACATTAGGAAGCTTTAAAATAGCATAATGGGGCACTTTAATCAATGTCATTCCAAACCTGACTTTATTTCTTCTGTGAAACACAAATGTTTAGCAGAATATCCAAGCTACACTTGTCCATACAACAAAATGGATTTTATGGCACTTTTGTTTTTTTTTTTTTTTTTTTGGACATACATTTTCTACATTTTGTGTTTGATGGAAAAAAAAAGTAATACAGGTTTGAAACGACATGAGTGAGTAAATGATTCAACTATTCTTCTAATATTTACTGCATAAATGTATGTTCTTCCTCAGTATTTTTGTCTTGTTTTCCAGCACAAATATCTAAACATTCTTAAATCAAGATACATTTACTGGAGAAGAAAAATGACTGAAGATATTAAGTCATGTTTTCTTAAAATTAAACTTAAAACAAGAACGACATCTTCCAATGAGTTCAGAAAAAGTAATTCTCTGTTTAAGGACTACAACAAACGGCTGGACTACAACAAGCTTCTTCCCAGGTTGTGACATCACAAAGCCTAAAATTTACATAAACCCCGCCCCCGGGAACACACAACAAAGGGGGCGGGGCCATGTTGGGCTGCTTTAGAGAAGAGGAAGAGTTGTTGTAGTCGAGTGTTGTTGTCATGCCGTCATTTTACGCCGGACTGCTTCACAAACGAGGGTCAATTCAACACAAAAGATGAACATGACGGCACATGCTAGTGGATGAGTTGAATCAACTCCACAGCAACTACATAAATTTATCCACTAACCATTCAGAAACGTCCAGTTTCATTCTAAAAGTTGTAACTTCTTCCTGAGTCTCTCCATCAGTGTCGACTCCGGTTTGAACAATGTAAGGCTGAACACCGTTACTGACAATCCTCATTTTGGCTGCGTGAGATTCTCCAGCTTTGTTGTTGTTGAGCTGTTAAAGCTCCGCCCTCTTCTGGAAAGGGGGCGGGAGCAGCAGCTCATTTGCATTTAAAGGGACACACACAAAAACGGCGTGTTTTTGCTCACACCCAAATAGGGGCAAATTTGACAAGCTATAATAAATGATCTGTGGGGGATTTTGAGCTGAAACTTCACACACACAAGATTATTTTTCTGACTCCACTGGCAGATATTTGTTCTTGTTTTAGCACAAAGACTTTATGTCTGAAGTCTTCTCCAGTTAATGGATCGTGATTTAAGAATATTCAGGTATTTGTACTGGAAAACAAGTAAGAAGATACTAAGAAGATGATGTTTTGCACCATGAGCTGATGTCATCACGACCCGCTCCAGTCGTGTTGGTTCTGTCCCGGCCCGTTGAGCGCATTATCCTCACACACACAGACAGACTTGCGCGATCGAGACGTCGGCCGCGTCACATTCACGGCTCTGTGTGTTTGTGCCATCCTCTCACTCACAGCTTTATCCTTCACATCTCAATGAATAAATATTTGAGCGGATGGGAGCCGCCCCGAGGGCTCGATTCATTATGGATAAAGATTGTTTTTAGAGTTCAGGTAGATGTCGAGTTCAGCACTCACTCCCTCGTCCTTTCCTCCATCTGAAAGTTGCTTGTGTTAACTGTGTTTTTACCCTCCATGTTGAATGACAGTCGATTTGACCAACACTAAAATATTCCCTTATCTTTCCCTTCGATCCATGCTTCTTGTTATTCCGTACATTAACTATGGAAAAGATAAACGAGGTAAGCAGCCCTTTTTGGATGTATGTAAGATGTTTTAGTTGCTTGTTAGTTGCTGATATGACTTGTTCGCTCCCGACAGATGAAGCTCCTTCGCTAAGCCCCGCCTTAAAAACAGTCATTAGCCAATCAGAGTTCTGCTATATCATCATGCAAGTCTATGAAGGTTCTGTGTGTGTTTGATCATTTCTGCTAAATTGCATTTAAAACAAATAGGGTAAAATATTGCAACCCAGAGAGGAGAATTTCTCCATCTTTGAATCGTGTTATTTTGACTGTAAGAAGCCACTGCATAATTTAACTATTTCTTTAAAGAGCAACAAGTCAGTTTTATACAGTACAGACGGTTTCAAACGTAATAAACAGGAAAATAACAGTGTTGCAAAATGCATCAAGTTATAAAATGACTTCAATTTCAGATATAAGCAGCTCTAACAGTGTCAGTGTTACAAAGTTCATCGATTATGAAACGATTTCAAAGGCAGCTCTACAGAAACGGTGTCATATTTCATTCCAGAGCATGTAAGAAAGGTGGGCGGAGCTTAACGAAGGGCCAATCATTCACTGTTCAGTCAGCATGAAACATGAAAATCTGTCTGGCGAAGTTTCTTTGCTGAAAAAACACCTCAGAAGCTTCTCAACCAAATTGTCCCTCTATAAATACAGTCAGAGGTCACAGAGGTCACAGAGGTCGAGGGTTTGTCATCGTCGCTCACAAACGTCTTCCATCCGCAGTAATGAGATGCATAACAATAAAGAGAAGCTGGGAATTGACAACTGCATCTTAGAGCATGCATTATTAAGCTTGATGCTTGTTTTATTCATGCGTGTTTTGACATCTCTCAGAGAGCGTGTGTTAATCGGCATCGGTTTCATTTCGGCAGATTGCACGACTCTGTTTATTTGATTTGATTTCACCTTCTCCTTTTATCCTCAGCGCCACCGAGACGAAACGCAAACGGATTCAGAAAGAATAGTAATGGTGTTTGATTCGCCGCTCTGTTTCTAGAGGAATCCAGATCTGATTTTTTTTTTTAGAAATGTGCCATAGTTTTAGCTCATCATTCCAGTCATGCGTCTGATTGGCTGCGGTTTTGAGGCTCAGCCAATCGCAGCGAGTGGCCTAGAGGGACAGAAACAGCCTGGAGCTTCCTGCCAGCCATTTCACCATCTCGGCCCGTTCCAGTCTGCTGTGAAGCTTATTTATTCAGCACCACATTTTTATATTTCAAAAGATTATTTTTCCATCAAGCAAAGTCTGAAAGTCATTATTCTCTCCAGTTTCACTCCAGCAACTCTTTGAGTTCTTGCGTGTTTTTGCACGTCTTGTGTTTCTGCATCCATATATCCTCACGGAAGCGCCGTCAGTGTTTGTTTGACAGAATTTGGTCTTGGCTTTGTAAACTCTCTGCTTGAAGCCGTTTTGAATATTTAAATATGTGTTTTTCTGCTGACGTGCAGCAAACTCCGGCGTCTGACACCCGTCTCCACGAGTTTGACTCAGTTGTCATTATTTTCGCCCGCTGTGGTCTCGCCGTCGGACTCCCGCATCTCATTATCTGAAAGGTGCTTGTCACTCGTTCGTACGCTTCCACGCGGCTCGTCACTTAGGAGACATGAAAGGACAGGCGTCTCGAAAGACATCCGGTGCCGGTGAACAACAAGCTGCCGCAGTTTCAGTGTCTCTCAGATGAGAAAAGTAACCAAAGTCAACGTGCGTTAGATAGAGTCTCTTTTGATGCAGCGGAAGGAAATGCATCTGCTCTTCATGACAATAAAATCTATCACCATTTCCACAATCATATGAGCTGTTTTCAACATTGATAATAATCATCATGTTAGAATGATTTCTGAAGGATCATGTGACACTGAAGACTGGAGTAATGATGCTGAAAATTCAGCTTTGATCACAGGAATAAATTACACTTTACTATATATTCACATAGAAAACAGCTGATTTAAAGTGTAATAATATTTCACAATTTTTACTGTATTTTTGATTAAATAAATGCAGCTTTGCTGAGCAGAAGAGACTGTTTTATTTATTTTAGTAGACACCGATTTTGTGAGTTTCTTCTGTTTTTTAGTGTTTCTGTAAGGATTCAGTTGCTCGACTACAACAAATTAAAGAGCGCTGCAGGTCACGTCTGACTCATGTAAAAGATTTGTTACAAAATGTCACAATGTAAAAGACATGCATGTTGTTACGTGTTAAACTGATGAAAAGTGACACTAGAACATTTATGTTACAAAATGTTACACCGTAAATACATTTATAATGTTACAAAATGTTACACCGTAAAATACATTTATAATGTTACAAAATGTTACACCGTAAAATGTAAAATACATTTATAATGTTACAAAATGTTACACCGTAAAATACATTTATTATGTTACAAAATGTTACACTGTAGAATACATTTATAATGTTACAAAATGTTACACCGTAAAATACATTTATAATGTTACAAAATGTTACACCGTAAAATACATTTATTATGTTACAAAATGTTACCCGGTAAATACATTTATAATGTTACAAAATGTTACCCGGTAAATACATTTATAATGTTACAAAATGTTACCCCATTAAATACATTTATAATGTTACAAAATGTTACACTGTAGAATACATTTATAATGTTACAAAATGTTACCCGGTAAATACATTTATAATGTTACAAAATGTTACACTGTAGAATACATTTATAATGTTACAAAATGTTACACTGTAAAATACATTTATTATGTTACAAAATGTTACCCGGTAAATACATTTATAATGTTACAAAATGTTACCCGGTAAATACATTTATAATGTTACAAAATGTTACACCGTAGAATACATTTATAATGTTACAAAATGTTACACCGTAAAATACACTTATAATGTTACAAAATGTTACACCGTAAAATACATTTATAATGTTACAAAATGTTACACCGTAAATACATTTATAATGTTACAAAATCGTAAAATTCATGTATAATGTTACGCATTTGATATATCAAAGGTGACAGTAAAAGATTTGCTACAAAATGTCGCAACGTAAAAGACATGCATGTTGTTACATGTTAAACTGATCAAAAGTGACAGTAGAACATTTATGTTACAAAATGTTACACTGTAAAATACATTACACCATGTATAATGTTATGCATTAAATTGATCAAATGTGACAGTAAAACATTTATAAGGTTACTAAATATTACATTATAAAATACATGTAATGCCACACATCCCACAGAAATGTGAAGCAGCACAACTGTTTTCAACATTGATCAAAATCATAAATGTTTCTTGAGCAGCAAATCATCATGTTAGAATGATTTCTGAAGGATCATGTGACACTGAAGACTGGAGTAACGATGCTGAAAATTCAGCTTTGATCACAGGAATAAATTACACTTTACTATATATTCACATAGAAAACAGATATTTTACATTGGAATAATATTTCACAATTTTTACTGTATTTTTGATCAAATAAACACAGCTTTGCTGAGCATAAGAGACTGTGTTTTATTTATTTTAGTAGACAGCGATGCTGTTTTTTAGTGTTTCTGTAAGGATTCAGTTGCTCGACTACAACAAATTAAAGAGCGCTGCAGGTCACGTCTGACTCATGTTTCCCCGAGACCTTCCGCATGATTCATGCTCACGATAAACCATAACGCTTTACTTATAATCTCGGCTCGAGTCAGAGCGTCACCTCAATCAGAGACCCTCTAATAGAAGCCCTTTTAAGCCCAGATGTTAGTCAGAAAGGTCCATTTGCTTCCATTTCTGTCTGCGGTGAATATCAGCATCACACGGCCGTCATTAAGCACAAAGAGACGGATGATCGAGCCGCTTTTCCTGCAGATGAAACCCGTGTCATCATTGTGTTCGGTCTTGTACAATCACCGGCAATCATATCAATTGTCTGTGGACGGAGGGATATAATGCTGTATTTCTGCTGAAAGAGTCGAGCCGGAGCTGCAGCGGCCCTCAGAAGCCAGCGCTGAAGTTTCTTTTCATAATTACTTGTAATTGCGCTGCGCGGCCTTCATTAATGTTTCATGAGTTTGGGTTGAGGAGAAACAAACGTCTGTTTTGATTCTGTCTTTCCTGCTCTTTCATTTCATCCAATGTAAATCATGTGCTGAGAACGAGATGTTACAGGTTCATCTGAAGTCACGTGTTTAGTGTTAGTTAAAGCAGTAAAATAGACACGGTTTTGAAACTACAGACACCAGACTCAAACATTGTGTGTTTTCATGCTCTTCACATTCTGATGCATGAAAACTCTCTGACAGTTCAGGTCTGACTTCATGATTATTTGTTGTGTTGACCTTTAACCTTGTCCTTTCTGCTAACCCTGGTTTTGTCTGTTTTTGTCGTTGTCTTTCAGAGCTTCTTCGAAGGGCAGGCGGCGCCGTGGGACTCCGCCAAAAAAGACGAGAACAGAATGAAGAACCGCTACGGGAACATCATCGCATGTACGTAGAGAAGCGTCTGCTGTGTTTGATGAGCGCCTCGTGTGTAATTAGAGTCGTTATGAAAACAGTCCCTTAAAGACACACTCGTGCCGCCGCAGCGTCGGTCCACATTATGAAAATGAGCTTATAGTGAGTAGGATGATTGTTCAGGACGTTGCTGTAGGACCGAACAGGCAGAGCCACCGGACGTGTGTTTGTTTGAGGCGTGTGGAACTGAAATGATGCGTCACATGGCTTCAGTGTCTCTCCTCAGAGTCTCTGCAGTGATTTTAGCTGCTACTTGACTACACTTTTGAACAAGAATATGTAATCTTCACTCCAGTACATGTGTGATGAGTAATGCAGTCGATATATTTTGCATGGCACTGAACGTTTATTTCCGCTACAGAAGATATCGCCATCTACAGGTCATTGAAGGTACTGTATCTTGTGCGTTTTGCTCGTACTCAGCCAAACTCGTCCACAAGGCTACTTTACGTGTGAATCACAGGTGTTTTAATGTACGAGATGAAACCAGTGCGAGCAGACTTTGACAGATTCATTTGACCTAAGATTATTTTATTTATCCATTATATTGAAAAGACCTTTTTGAAGGATATTGGTTTACTGATGCCCTTTTTGAGCAAGACTTGTAGATGTTTAGGTATCTGTACTTTTACTCAAGTGTTGTTTTCAGGTTCTCTTTACAACTCTGAAAAGAATCAAACTTAAAGTCTTTGCACTCTGAGTTAAAAAATAAATACGACCTCACGTTGTGTCAACCACGCCTTTTTTCATCCAATTTTCTGCGTTTTTTGCATCTGTAGCAAGCATTTTGAGAGGTGTTTTGACAATTCAGAGCCACCTCATCCTGAAGTAAACTTTGAATCGCTCGGGATAATCCCGCAGTCTTTCTCCGTCCTCTCTACGTGATCCCAGGATTGGATGGACCCAATATTCCTCTTTTTAAGAAGAGAGAGGACAACATTCTCCATTTTGAATTGTTTTGCGAATTTTATCACAACGGATTAATTAATATGCATTGGACTCAGTGTGGAAAGTTTCTGTGCGAGACGAATTTTTAGGATGACGAAAAAGACTCGAGACCTAACAGAAAATCAACCCTGTTCAATCACACCGTCTCTGGAAATGAAAATTGACTTCTGGTACTTTTTGTGATCAGGTCTCACTCCACTTTCCATTCACACCTTTGTCTTCTGAAACTCTAATAATATAACATATATCATAACACAGGTGTTAATGTTGAGGCCTGAGATCATACAGGATGATGACTCGTTGTGTGTTTTGTGTCTCTGATCTGATGCGGTTGTTTGTGTGTTTCAGACGATCACTCGCGTGTCCGACTGCAGCCTCTGGAGGGAGAGCAGAGCTCCGATTACATTAATGCTAATTATGTTGATGTAAGTACACACACCAGCCAGGGCTTATATTATAGGTCAGTGTGTGTGTGTGTGTGTGTGTGTGTTTGCGCTCGCTCAGTAAATATCAGGATCACAGCACCTCTCATTCACGTCTCGTCTCACCAAACAACACACAGTTAATCCAGA
>RJVU01042591.1:552701-565352 GCA_003731715.1 Anabarilius grahami
CACACACACACACACACACACTCACACACACACACACGTGTACATAAAGTTTGTCTCAGTTATTTCTTCAGGAGAAATAAAAACAGTCACGAGTCAGTGGTTGTCATTCTGTATGAATGTAGAGCTTTAAATGTTTGAGTTCATGATGAGATCTCTGAGTCTCTTTCTCTGGAGAAACATCTGAGACGCCTCCATTTCATCTCCTCTCGTCTGTGATAGAGTAGAGATGTTGAGACGTCAGCTCTGCTCACATGATGATAAACTGTGTTTTACAGTGATTGAGAGGCATGTCGTTTTGACAGATCTTGATTAAATTCGTCAAGCTCGCCCGATAACGAGAGCTCGACTCGCCCACGAGCAGCGAATGTGAGTCCAAAGTCAGATGAGAGTTCTCCACGACACGAGTGTTTTCTGTTCACGTGTGCGTCTGAACATGTCAAATCTTCCGTCTCACTCGTGTTTTCCTACTGGATGTGATTTACTCCGGCTCCGAGCGAAAGCATCAGAGCCGGAGAACATGAGCGCAGATTTGCATGAGCTAATTAGCTTGTCAAAAGTCATTTTGGAATTTGCTTGTTGATTAAAAACAATGCTAATTAGAATTAATTAAACGTGTGATTTTAATTCCTTTGGCTGCGCTCTTATTACTGGCTGCTGACTTACATGTTGCCCTTATTAAGTTGATTTGGAGCTTTAATGGAAACGCAGACGCACAAATCTGCTCCCGCTCGCTTCCATGCATTTATGAATGAGCCGTTTGAACGCTTCCACGGCTGGAAAACATGTTCAGTAATCCGACAAAGAGCGGCGGCTCCGTGACTTCTGCTCTGCGTTATGTTTACTGTGTGTTTATGGCGTTATCTCTACGTCCAGCTCACATTTCATCCCAAAATCAAAAGGAAAATATACAGTTTTGCATTTATTTTATATGTTTTTAGTCAGTTGTTGACATGCAGTAAGAAGACAGATCTAATAAATGGAGTCCCCAGAGGTTTTTCTCCCCATGAAATATGTTCTCTTTTGTTTTTGCGGCTCAGGTCCGATGCAGGAGACCATCTATGACTTCTGGAGGATGGTTTGGCAGGAGAACACGGCAACTATCGTCATGGTTACCAATCTAGTTGAAGTCGGCCGGGTGAGTGAACCCGTTTATCCTCTGGAGTTTAATTTTTTCCCCGATCAGAGAGGAGACCAAACTGAGATCTGTTGGTTTTATTAAAGACAAAATGAAAGAAATCTCTCCGGCCTGAAGCCTGTAAACATCTGAGGTGTAAAACAAAAGTCCTTCAGGGAAGATCCAGAACCGCTCTTTAAACATACAGACAGAGAGTGAAACCTCAAGTGTGTCTGATTTCAGATGTTCAGATGTTCGTTTTTTTGTGAATTTTGGGATATCGCATAAATACCGCTGGATGGAAAAGCCGCGATGCACATAAAAACATGTATCCGATAAGAAGACATAAACTACGCCGGAAACACATTCCCTGAATAAATCCCTCAAAACCTCACGTGACTTTGCCTCAGCAGAGGCTGTGATTGGATAACTGGACTAACCAATGGCATCGCAGCATCTCAAATGTTGGTTTGGTGGTTCTGAAAGTCAAAGTCTGTCATCAGAATGATTTGGTTTAATTCCTCCAGAAGCGTCTCACACGATTGTGTTCCCGAACACCAGCATCCGAACGCAAGATCACATGACAGTGTTTGTGTTTCGTCTGACACTCTGAGACCAACTCATTAATGATGGAGGAGAAAAAGAGCAATTTCCATTTTTATTACTGATATTTTGCACCAGGAAGTGATGATTTTGTTCTGTTGAACACATGGGATGGAAACACTGCTTTATTCGCAAATGCTTTATGCCATATTCCAATTTTGCAAGAAGTTTTTGCAAATTCGCAACTTTGAATGGAAACACTTTCACGACGTTGATCTGTTTGTTTGAGTGACTCGACATGTCAATTTCACATGTGAGTTTGGGGCGGGGCTATCAGTTTGACTGACCAATGACGGACAACGAGTGGGTCAGAGGGAGTGGGATGTTTTTTTTTTTTTTTTACCAAATTATGAATATTATAAACAGTATTATAACATTTTAAACAAGTGTGGAAAAGCACTTTTCTGTACTCAAACAGTAGAGCATGGCACTCATGAGAAAACATTTTCGTTACTTAAAGGGTTAGTTCACCCAAAAATTAAAATTCTGTCATTTATTACTCACCCTCATGTCGTTCCACACCCGTAAGACCTTCGTTCATCTTCAGAACACAAATTAAGATATTTTTGATGAAATCCGATGGCTCAGTGAGGCCTGAGCAATGACATTTCCTCTCTCAAGATCCATTAATGTACTAAAAACATATTTAAATCAGTTCATGTGAGTACAGTGGTTCAATATTAATATTATAAAGCCACGAGAATATTTTTGGTGCGCCAAAAAAACAAAATAACGACTTATATAGTGATGGCCGATTTCAAAACACTGCTTCAGGAAGCTTCGGAGCGTTATGAATCAGCGTGTCGAATCAGCGGTTCGGAGCGCCAAAGTCACGTGATTTCAGCAGTTTGACACGCGATCCGAATCATGATTCGACACAAAAGATTCATAACGCTCCGAAGCTTCCTGAAGCAGTGTTTTGAAATCGGCCATCACTATATAAGTCGTTATTTTGTTTTTTTGGCGCACCAAAAATATTCTCGTGGCTTTATAATATTAATATTGAACCACTGTACTCACATGAACTGATTTAAATATGTTTTTAGTACATTAATGGATCTTGAGAGAGGAAATGTCATTGCTCAGGCCTCACTGAGCCATTGGATTTCATCAAAAATATCTTAATTTGTGTTCCAGTCTTACGGGTGTGGAACGACACGAGGGTGAGTAATTAATGACAGAATTTTCATTTTTGGGTGAACTAACCCTTTAAAATTAAATTTTTTATTTATTTGAGCTAGTTGCAAAGGCAGCATTTCATTTCCATTTAGGTTAACTTGATGTACTAAAATAACTAATAATAATAATAAAAACTATAAAACCAAAAATCGACAAAAGTGTAACCCCACTAAATGCAGGTTGGACCTGTTGATGAATCTCTCTCATCCGAAGTCATTTCTTCCAATATCACTGGCTAAAAGCAAAATAAAAGCACAGTTGGCGTCTGCCGGTGTTCACGCACACATCTGGTCACTACTGTTGTTCAGAAGACGTGAGATTCCTCCCGACGGGCCGCTGCATTCTTAGCCGAGGCTTTCAAGTAGCTGAGAGAGTCGAGCCGCCGCTGTCTCATCAACGCCACCATCTGCTCCGGCTCCTTGCTGATGAACTCTGGGAATTCTCCCGGATTCACCATATTCACACCAAGCTGGCCTCGGCTTTCTTCTGGACGCACAGACACTGCCAACAACTGGACAAGAAGAAGAGCGGGACACCGTCCAAACACACACACACACACACTGTCCTAATCAAAGACGGTCTATTTAATTTTCGCTGACGTTGTCACTCTATGGATCCACATTACAGGATTAGATTGAGAACAGACATGAAAGGAGTGTGTGATCTCGTTCACCCTGATCTAATTGAGCTGCTAATTAAGAGCAACACCAGACCTGTTGTGTCGGAAAATATGTCTTTCCAGCCGGCAAACAGGAAACACTCACCGTATCCGCGGCTCCTGGACATCTGTTGAACCTCACAACCCCCATTCCTCACAATGCTTCTTGAGGATTTATTTTAGTTTCCATTTCTTTTCTTTTTATTTCAAGAAACAGAAATGCTTTTTTATGGTTTCAGTTCTAGTTCCCAATAATAAACCTTCCTGTAAGTGATCAGATGACCCGTTTCCAGCTCAGTTGTTCTGTTGGTCTGTGTGTGTGTTCTAATAACTCCTCCATAATGCGTCTGGTCATCTGTAAGCAGATTACTGGAGTGTGAAGCGTCAGCACTGCTGTTCTCAGGCGGGTAAAGTTAGCCCTGTTAGAGGAAGATTATCCTGGATAAAAGACTGACTTCATCCGCTCTAATCTGAAGACAGCAGCGCTGTGATCATCTCTGAATCTCGGTGTCGATTTGTGAAGAAACTCAAATCTGTGGAAGGGACCGAGGCGACGCGAGCGACACCATTGTGCTGTAAGAGCCTGTGGCGAGAAGGGGATCAAATCTCAGCGGAAATCTGCCGCTCGGAACTAATGGGATTTTTAAAGCCCCATCTTAATATCTGACAAGAACAAAAGGGTCTCGTTTGGAATAACATTCGAGTCATTAATAAGCTGTTACAGTGTGAATGGAGGAATTCTGCTGGATTCGCTCCTCACCGACGGTTAAAATTAGAGCGTGATAGAAGTAGGCCAGAAACCCTGAACTTCACAATGTCACAGCGTGGTTCAGACCTGTTAAAAATAGTGTCTTCTCTAACCCTTTATGTGAAAAACTTCATTAGTTTTCTTTTCTAAATCTACTCTTTTGGGGTAAAACGTTCTGACGACATTCACTCTCAATCATTATTACAAACAGCCATTTTGACATTCTGTTCTGTATTTTTCCGTGTGTTTGTTGTTTTCCTGTGACAGCAGTGAGCTTCAGGAAGTGTGTGACTGAATATGTAAATAAGTCATTACGTGATTAATGCGCCCTCATTTAGAGATGCTCTAATGATAATTAGGACGGTGCCGATAGCATCACGGCCCTTTGTTTTTCCGGCCTGACGGCGACTGAGATGCTTTCCAACGAGAAATATGCTCAGCCATTAGAGCGCAATTATCCCGCCAATTAGAGTCGTCTTAATAGACCCGTAGAAAGAAAACACGATAATAATGAAGACCGGATGGGTGCTAATAAACCGATGACAAACAGATGGACAGATAAACGGAGAGAATGATTGACTTCATTAATGAGTTAGACTGATTGGAGATGGTGGTTTGAGTCTCAGGAGGTGTGGTCTGGTTATGGAAGGGTTAACCTGGTTAATTAGTCTGGGATGATCTGCAGCAGAGGCCGTCACAGATCTGGGACATTGAAGTGAACGTGTGACGGCGTGAAGCTGCTGCTGTGCTGATGTTTGTGCGTCTGTACAGTATCTCGTGTTTCAGCAGGTTGTTTAGAGACTCTGGTGCTTTCATAAACTCGTGTGGGGTTTGATCAAACAGCTCGTCATGAACCCGTCTGTGTGTTTTTATAGGTGAAGTGCTGTAAGTACTGGCCCGACGACACTGAGATCTACAGAGACATGAAGGTGACGCTCATCGAGACGCAGCTGCTGTCTGAATACGTCATTCGAACCTTCGCTGTGGAAAAGGTTCAACATGAACACCTACACTATAATAAAACTACACTAGATTCATTTTATATGTGTGTGTGTGTGCGAGAGTACGAGTGTACAAGATTACGAGTGTGCGAGAGTATGAGTGTGCGAGAGTACGAGTGTGTGAGAGTAAGTGTGTGTGTGCGAGAGTACGAATGTGCGAGTATGAGTGTGTGTGCGAGAGTATGAGTGTGCGAGTACGAGTGTGTGTGCGAGAGTATGAGTGTAAAAGAGTGTGTGTGTGTGAGTACGAATGTGCGAGTATGAGTGTGTGTGCGAGAGTATGAGTGTGCGAGTACAAGTGTGTGTGTGTGAGAGTACGAGTGTGTGAGAGTAAGTGTGTGTGTGCGAGAGTATGAGTGTAAAAGAGTACGTGTGTGTGAGTACGAATGTGTGTGCGAGAGTGTGTGTGCGAGAGTACGAGTGTGTGAATACGAGTGTGTGTGTGTGTGTGTGTGTGCGAGAGTACGAGTGTGTGAGAGTAAGTGTGTGTGTGCGAGAGTACGAATGTGCGAGTATGAGTGTGTGTGCGAGAGTACGAGTGTGAGTACGAGTGTGTGTGCGAGAGTATGAGTGTAAAAGAGTATGTGTGTGTGAGTAAGAATGTGTGTGCGAGAGTATGTGTGTGCGAGAGTACGAGTGTGTGAGTATGAGTGTGTGTGCGAGAGTATGTGTGTGCGAGAGTACGAGTGTGTGAGTATGAGTGTGTGTGTGAGAGTACGAGTGTGTGAGTACGAGTGTGTGTGCGAGAGTATGAGTGTAAAAGAGTGTGTGTGTGTGAGTACGAATGTGCGAGTATGAGTGTGTGCGCGAGAGTATGAGTGTAAAAGAGTATGTGTGTGTGAGTACGAGTGTGTGAGTACGAATGTGTGTGCGAGAGTATGTGTGTGCGAGAGTACGAGTGTGTGAGTATGAGTGTGTGTGCGAGAGTACGAGTGTGCGAGAGTTTGAGTGTGTGAGTACGAGTGTGTGAGTACGAATGTGTGTGCGAGAGTATGTGTGTGCGAGAGTACGAGTGTGTGAGTACGAGTGTGTGTGCGAGAGTATGAGTGTAAAAGAGTATGTGTGTGCGAGAGTACGAGTGTGCGAGTACGAGTGTGTGAGAGCACGAGTGTGTGTGCGAGAGTACGAGTGTGTGTGTGAGAGTATGAGTGTAAAAGAATATGTGTGTGTGCGAGAGTATGAGTGTGTGAGTACGAGTGTGTGAGTACGAGTGTGTGTGCGAGAGTATGAGTGTAAAAGAGTATGTGTGTGTGTGCGAGAGTACGAGTGTGCGCGAGTACGAGTGTGCGAGAGTATGATTGTAAAAGAGTGTGTGTGTGAGAGTACGAGTGTGCGAGAGTACGAGTGTGTGAGTACGAGTGTGTGTGCAAGAGTATGAGTGTGCGAGAGTACGAGTGTGTTAGTACGAATGTGTGTGCGAGGGTATTTGTGTAAAAGAGTATGTGTGTGTGAGAGTACGAGTGTGCGAGTACGAGTGTGTGTGCGAGAGTATGAGTGTGCGAGAGTACGAGTGTGTGTGTGAGAGTATAAGTGTGCGAGAGTACGAGTGTGTGTGTGAGAGTATAAGTGTGCGAGTACGAGTGTGTGTGCGAGAGTATAAGTGTGCGAGTACGAGTGTGTGTGCGAGATTATGAGTGTAAAAGAGTATGTGTGTGTGAGAGTACGAGTGTGTGAGAGTATGAGTGTGCGAGAGTACGAGTGTGTGAGTACGAGTGTGTGTGTGAGAGTATGAGTGTGCGAGAGTACGAGTGTGTGTGCGAGAGTATGAGTGTAAAAGAGTATGTGTGTGCGAGAGTACAAGTGTGTCAGTACGAATGTGTGTGCAAGAGTACGAGTGTGTGAGTACGAATGTGTGTGCAAGAGTACGAGTGTGTGAGTACGAATGTGTGTGCGAGAGTATGAGTGTGCGAGAGTATGAGTGTGTGAGTACGAATGTGTGTGCGAGAGTACGAGTGTGCGAGAGTACGAGTGTGCGAGAGTACGAGTGTGCGAAAGTATGAGTGTGCAAGAGTACGAGTGTGTGTGTGTGAGTACGAGTGTGCGAGAGTATGAGTGTGTGTGCGAGAGTATGAGTGTGCGAGAGTATGAGTGTGCGAGAGTACGAGTGTGCGAGAGTATGAGTGTAAAAGAGTATGTGTGTGCGAGAGTACAAGTGTGTGAGTACGAATGTGTGTGCAAGAGTACGAGTGTGTGAGTACGAATGTGTGTGCGAGAGTATGAGTGTGCGAGAGTATGAGTGTGTGAGTACGAATGTGTGTGCGAGAGTACGAGTGTGCGAGAGTACGAGTGTACGAGAGTACGAGTGTGCGAAAGTATGAGTGTGCAAGAGTACGAGTGTGTGTGTGTGAGAGTACGAGTGTGTGAGTACGAGTGTGTGTGTGTGAGAGTACGAGTGTGTGAGTATGAGTGTGTGTGTGTGAGAGTACGAGTGTGTGAGTACGAGTGTGTGTGCGAGAGTACGAGTGTGCGAGAGTATGAGTGTGTGAGTATGAGTGTGTGTGTGTGAGAGTACGAGTGTGTGAGTATGAGTGTGTGTGTGTGAGAGTACGAGTGTGTGAGTACGAGTGTGTGTGCGAGAGTACGAGTGTGCGAGAGTATGAGTGTGTGAGTACGAGTGTGTGAGTACGAGTGTGTGAGTACGAGTGTGTGAGTACGAGTGTGTGAGTACGAATGTGCGTGCGAGAGTACGAGTGTGCGAGAGTACGAGTGTGCGAGAGTATGAGTGTGCGAGAGTATGAGTGTGCAAGAGTACGAGTGTGTGAGTACGAGTGTGTGAGTACGAGTGTGTGTGTGTGTGAGAGTACGTGTGTGTGAGTACGAGTGTGTGTGCGAGAGTATGAGTGTGCGAGAGTATGAGTGTGCGAGAGTATGAGTGTGTGAATACGAGTGTGTGTGTGTGTGTGTGTGTGCGAGAGTACGAGTGTGTGAGAGTAAGTGTGTGTGTGCGAGAGTACGAATGTGCGAGTATGAGTGTGTGTGCGAGAGTACGAGTGTGAGTACGAGTGTGTGTGCGAGAGTATGAGTGTAAAAGAGTATGTGTGTGTGAGTAAGAATGTGTGTGCGAGAGTATGTGTGTGCGAGAGTACGAGTGTGTGAGTATGAGTGTGTGTGCGAGAGTATGTGTGTAAAAGAGTGTGTGTGTGTGAGTACGAATGTGCGAGTATGAGTGTGTGCGTGAGAGTATAAGTGTAAAAGAGTATGTGTGTGTGAGTACGAGTGTGTGAGTACGAATGTGTGTGCGAGAGTATGTGTGGGCGAGAGTACGAGTGTGTGTGCGAGAGTATGAGTGTAAAAGAGTATGTGTGTGTGAGTAAGAATGTGTGTGCGAGAGTATGTGTGTGCGAGAGTACGAGTGTGTGAGTATGAGTGTGTGTGCGAGAGTATGTGTGTGCGAGAGTACGAGTGTGTGAGTATGAGTGTGTGTGCGAGAGTATGTGTGTGCGAGAGTACGAGTGTGTGAGTACGAGTGTGTGTGCGAGAGTATGAGTGTAAAAGAGTATGTGTGTGCGAGAGTACGAGTGTGCGAGTACGAGTGTGTGTGCGAGAGTACGAGTGTGTGAGAGCACGAGTGTGTGAGTACGAGTGTGTGTGCGAGAGTATGAGTGTGCGAGAGTACGAGTGTGCGAGAGTACGAGTGTGCGAGAGTACGAGTGTGCGAGAGTATGATTGTAAAAGAGTGTGTGTGTGAGAGTACGAGTGTGCGAGAGTACGAGTGTGTGAGTACGAGTGTGTGTGCAAGAGTATGAGTCTGCGAGAGTACGAGTGTGTTAGTACGAATGTGTGTGCGAGGGTATTTGTGTAAAAGAGTATGTGTGTGTGCGAGTACGAGTGTGTGTGCGAGAGTATGAGTGTGCGAGAGTACGAGTGTGTGTGTGAGAGTATAAGTGTGCGAGTACGAGTGTGTGTGCGAGATTATGAGTGTAAAAGAGTATGTGTGTGTGAGAGTATGAGTGTGTGTGCGAGAGTATGAGTGTGCGAGAGTACGAGTGTGTGAGTACGAGTGTGTGTGTGAGAGTATGAGTGTGCGAGAGTACGAGTGTGTGTGCGAGAGTATGAGTGTAAAAGAGTATGTGTGTGCGAGAGTACGAGTGTGTGAGTACGAATGTGTGTGCAAGAGTACGAGTGTGCGAGAGTATGAGTGTGAGTACGAGTGTGTGAGTACGAATGTGTGTGCGAGAGTACGAGTGTGCGAGAGTACGAGTGTGCGAGAGTACGAGTGTGTGAGTATGAGTGTGTGAGTATGAGTGTGTGAGTACGAGTGTGTGAGTACGAATGTGTGTGCGAGAGTACGAGTGTGTGTGCGAGAGTACGAGTGTGCGAGAGTACGAGTGTGCGAAAGTATGAGTGTGCAAGAGTACGAGTGTGTGTGTGTGAGAGTACGAGTGTGTGAGTACGAGTGTGTGTGCGAGAGTACGAGTGTGCGAGAGTATGAGTGTGTGAGTATGAGTGTGTGAGTACGAGTGTGTGAGTACGAGTGTGTGAGTACGAGTGTGTGAGTACGAATGTGTGTGCGAGAGTACGAGTGTGCGAGAGTACGAGTGTGCGAGAGTATGAGTGTGCAAGAGTACGAGTGTGTGAGTACGAGTGTGTGTGTGAGAGTACGAGTGTGCGAGAGTACGAGTGTGCGAGAGTACGAGTGTGCAAGAGTACGAGTGTGTGAGTACGAGTGTGTGTGTGTGAGAGTATGTGTGTGTGAGTACGAGTGTGTGTGTGAGTACGAGTGTGTGTGCGAGAGTATGAGTGTGCAAGAGTATGAGTGTGCGAGAGTACGAGTGTGCGAGAGTATGAGTGTGTGTGCGAGAGTACGAGTGTGCGAGAGTACGAGTGTGTGAGTACGAGTGTGTGTGTGTGAGAGTATGTGTGTGTGAGTACGAGTGTGTGTGCGAGAGTATGAGTGTGCAAGAGTACGAGTGTGTGAGTACGAGTGTGTGTGCGAGAGTACGAGTGTACGAGTGTGCGAGAGTACGAGTGTACGAGTGTGTGAGAGTACGAGTGTGCAAGAGTACGAGTGTGTAAGTATGAGTGTGTGTGCGAGGGTATGAGAGAGAGCATGAACACAATGCCATGGCTTCATCTGTGTGTGTGTGTGTGTGTGTGTGTTTTCTGCAGCGAGGAGCTCATGAGATCAGAGAGATCCGGCAGTTTCACTTCACCGGCTGGCCGGATCACGGAGTGCCGTATCACGCCACTGGGCTGCTGGGATTCGTCCGCAGGGTCAAATCCAAGAGTCCGGCCAACGCGGGGCCGATGGTGGTGCACTGCAGGTGACGCTCAGAGCCTCTCGTCTTCACAAACACATTCTGCATATCTTGTGTTCTGTTAAATATGCGAGTGTTTGTCGTCCTCAGCGCTGGAGCGGGACGCACCGGATGCTTCATCGTCATCGACATCATGCTGGACATGGCGGAGCGTGAAGGAGTGGTGGACATCTACAACTGCGTCAGAGAACTGCGCTCTCGCAGGGTCAACATGGTCCAGACGGAGGTAACCGATCACACACACTCACATCAGCCGCAGCCAATCACACGCTGCCCTCTCGCTCCAGCCCCGCCCACTCAGACATACTAGACTAAACTTCTTGAGTTCCAATAAAGAACAGAATCAAGTATGAATGTATAACCTGAGACTTCATCTGACCGTCACATGCAGAGAAACAACCTGAGGCGGATTTAAAATGTCACTTCATGAATGATTTGCGTCAAGCGGTCAGTCTGATCGAGGGATGACCGTCGACATTTACTCCTGCTGTATCCCTTACATAAAATGTCTAAATATAATTGAACCCAAATGTAAATATATTTAATAAATCAAATGTAATATACATATTATTAATACAAAAATTGAAAACTAAATATTTATAAACAGAAGATATATATGACATCATCACATATGACTGAAACTCGTTTGATTGGCCGACATCGATCACTGCTTCAGATGATATCGGTGAATTGATCTGTCATTGATTTATTGATGTTTCAGGAGCAGTATGTGTTCATCCACGACGCCATCCTGGAGGCGTGTCTTTGCGGCGACACCACAATCCCGGCCAATCAGCTTCGCTCGGTCTATTACGACATGAACCGCTTGGACCCGCAGACCAACTCCAGCCAGATCAAAGAGGAGTTCAGGGTCAGTGTTCATTCAGAGTTTGATTTTAATTATTAAATTAAAATATTGATTTATTTATTTATAGGCCTGTATTCATCATAAAATATATTTTACATTTTTTAATTTAAATGTGTTACGTTTGTTTGGGCAGACGCTGAATATGGTGACGCCCACGTTACGCGTGGAGGACTGCAGCATCGCTCTGCTGCCGCGGAACCACGAGAAGAACCGCTGCATGGACGTCCTTCCTCCCGACCGCTGCCTGCCCTTCCTCATCACCATCGACGGAGAGAGCAGCAACTACATCAACGCCGCGCTCATGGACGTACGTCATGTGACTAGTTACCTGTAGCTCTAGTCGAGTCTCTATAGTAACCGCCGTGACGTCTCTGATAGATGTGAATCGCTGCGCACGCGATTATGTGCTCAATGAAAATGATTCACAAACAGATGGAATTGATTCATTTCATTGTCAGGAAAATGGCTAAGAGCAATCCATAAGAGCGAGGGAACACAATCGACTGGGAAGCGTTTGTTTGTGAAGCACATTTGTTTTCATTCCAGTAAATGGAAGTGCCAGCGGTGGTAATGAAACACGGGACGTGTGCGTAAACAAGCGGCTGAACGCAGAACTTCTCCAGACGATTAGTCAAGCAGACAGTGAGGTGGAAATAAGATGTTTTTCTCTCTCCATCATCTTCACAGAGCTACAAGCAGCCGTCTGCGTTCATCGTTACCCAGCATCCTCTGCCCAACACGGTCAAAGACTTCTGGCGGCTGGTGCTGGACTATCACTGCACGTCTATCGTGATGCTGAACGACGTGGACCCCGCGCAGGTGAGACGCACCTGACCAGAGCCTGAACCGATGGGAAGGGAATAAAGCAGGGATTCAACAACTTCATTAGAGATTTTTATCAATAAATTAACAGCAGGTTCACGGTCCTCTGATGTCCGTTAATGGTCACATGACAAATAAAATATTGATCATTTTACATTTATATTAACTTATAATTTATATAACTTGTTTTTTATGATTTAATTAATACATCTTTGATAAAAAAAATCATTGATATGATTAATTATTAATTGCTTGTTTTATTTTAAAATGATTTATTTTAATTGTACATTTTTATGGTTTAATTAATTATTAGTATTTTATTTTGATCTATTTTATATTATTAATAATATTTTTTATTTTATATAATATTTTTTATATTTTTTTTAATATAAATATATAA
>RJVU01042591.1:630967-654899 GCA_003731715.1 Anabarilius grahami
AGGAGAGAGAGAGAGAGAGAGAGACACACACACACACACACACACACACACACACACACGCGGCGCACAGCGTCAGTCTCGCAGCTCCGCTTCTCTGCTGGATCCGATGGACTCATGATGATGATGATGATGATGATTCAGGGATGAAGAGGATGTGCACGCGCTCCAGAATCAGTCGCATGCACCGGATCGATGTGTTTGACTGGATATGATGAATGTGTTCCGAGATTTGAGGTGATTGAGTCAAACTCGCTTCTTCATCATGGATCCGAATCTTCTCACACTCATCAAACTTTCTCTGATCTTCGGTGAGTCGATCTTCACATTTTTATGTCCATTTAATATTTCAAACGCACTCTTGTGTTTATTACGGGTGTCAGGGGAAATAAATGTGTTTGTGTGTGTGAGAGTGTGTGTGTGAGTGTGTGTGTTTGAGAGTGTGTGTGTGTGTGTGTGGGTGTGTGTGAGAGTGTGTGTGTGAGTGTGTGTGAGAGTGTGTGTGTTTGAGTGTGTGTGGGTGTGTGTGAGAGTGTGTGTGTTTCTTTATCTCAGTCAGCAGATTTCACACAAACTGTTTTCTGAGAATATCAGTTGTTCTTTCTGACTCTGATTCATGATGTTCACTGCTTTAAAAACCATTCTAACTATTTGAGTGTGACGTTTCATAATTTATAAAAACATATTCTTAATAAATAATACATAATTATTTGATGTGAGTCTCACATAGACACACAGACTCACACAGACTCTCTCTCTCACACACACACACACACTCACACAGACTCACACAGACTCATATCGCCCCACCCCTTTCATGCACTCCGAAGTGCGTAGCCCCTGAATTGGGACACAGCTATAGACTCACATCGACTCACACAGACTCACATCGACTCGCATCGACTCACATCGACTCACATCGACTCACATCGACTCACACCGACTCACATCGACTCACATCGACTCACACCGACTCGCATCGACTCACATCGACTCACACAGACTCACATCGACTCACACCAACTCGCATCGACTCACATCGACTCACACAGACTCGCATCGACTCACACCGACTCGCATCGACTCACACCGACTCGCATCGACTCACATCGACTCACATCGACTCACACAGACTCGCATCGACTCACATCGACTCACACAGACTCCCACAGACTCACACAGACTCATATCGACTCACACAGACTCATATCGACTCACACAGACTCATATCGACTCACACAGACTCANCTCACACACACACACACACTCACACAGACTCACACAGACTCATATCGCCCCACCCCTTTCATGCACTCCGAAGTGCGTAGCCCCTGAATTGGGACACAGCTATAGACTCACATCGACTCACACAGACTCACATCGACTCACACCAACTCGCATCGACTCACATCGACTCACACAGACTCGCATCGACTCACATCGACTCACACAGACTCCCACAGACTCACACAGACTCACACAGACTCACATCGACTCACACAGACTCATATCGACTCACACAGACTCATATCGACTCACATAGACTCACACTTTCTCGCTGGAGACGTCAGAGCCAAAGAGTGTCATTGACAAGGTCGACTCACATAGACTCACATAGACTCACATAGACTCACACCGACTCACACCGACTCACATCGACTCACATCGACTCACACAGACTCACATCGACTCATATCGACTCACATAGACTCACATCGACTCACACAGACTCACACCGACTCACATCGACTCACATCGACTCACACAGACTCACACCGACTCACATCGACTCACACAGACTCATATCGACTCACATAGACTCACACTTTCTCGCTGGAGACGTCAGAGCCAAAGAGTGTCATTGACAAGGTAACAGATTTTTCCCAGCGGCCCTCAGCAATCCTCATGCCACGATACTGTGTGCTGCTAATGAATCAACCTCCTGAAATACAGAAGAATCCTGATGGACACAGAGACACGAGTGAAGATGATGAAGATGAAGAGTGTGTGTGTGTGTGTGTGTGTGTGTGTGTTCTGCACATTACAGCTAGTTTAGACCTTATATTCATCATCTAGACTTCTTTAAAGGGATATTCCGCACAGATATGATCACTCTGTCATCATCTACTCTCCCTCGTGTGGTTCTAACCAGTATGACGTTCTCCTGTGGAACACACAAGAAGATTCGTTCCTGCATTCATTCATTTATTTGTTCTTTCGTTCATTCATCAGATCAGAGTTTCCCAAATTGGGCTTTGTGAGTTGATGAAAAGCTAATAATTAAATAAATCATAAAAATGAAAAATAAATAATTACTTTTGAAATTAAAACAAAAATATTTGTTGCTTTTTAAGTAAATATTTGAGCTCAAAGGGGTTCGTCTGATGAATCTCTGATCTCAAGCGTTGTGTGTGTGTGTGTGTGTGTGTGTGATGATCTCTGAACGGTTTGATTTAGTATTTCTCGAGCTGTGCAGATGTGAAGTGCAGATGTCTTCATTTTTATTGTGGATTGAGACAGACAGTTGCTCTACTGATTTAGCAAACGCACGCATGTGTTGTGAAAGCAGCCGTCGGCCGCAGGACTCACTCGTCGCTCACACACACACACACACACACACACTCTCACACCAGTCCTGTCGACCTGCAGCTCGTGTGTTTACAGTCGTGTGGACTGAGTTTAGAGTTTTTGTTGTTTTATTCTCTTCTCTGTGAGTTCTAAGAGGATGGTGGTGTGAATCTGGAGAGAGCAGGTGTCTGTGCGTCTCTCTCTGGATCAGAGCCGTTGCTGACGGCCAGAGCGACCGTGATGATGAGTGACACTAGCGCTGGTGTGTTTGTGTGTGATGAATCAGATGTGACTCGCCAAACCTTCCGGAGCTCGAACCCGTCTCGTCCTGGTGGTGTTGTCACGATACCAACACTTCAGCAGTCACAGTGAAATTTCACGCTTCTCGGGACTAAATTCAGTTCCACAGCAGAAACTATTTGACTTTTTTATGTAACTAAAATATGAAAAAAGTAAATAAGTTATAATTAATAAGTAAATAATGCATTAAAATATTAGTATGTATCCTTCGGATACTGTATTTTTCAATGAAGGAAACATTGCTTTGAAAGTGAAAAAATAGTGATAAAATGAAAAACAAAGAAAAGCGTGTGTCAGGTCTATTAGTTTACATTTACTCTCCAAGACTTGATGCACAGATCTTATTTTTACTGTGTATTTAGCAGCATTTAAAAATAAAACTTTATCCTAGGGATGCACGATATATCGGTACCATATCTGTATCGGCCAATATATGTTCATTTTTAATGTTATCGTTATGGGATAAGAAAATTTGGCCGATATATTAAAGCCAATAAATAATGAATAATTTCCTTCAGCTGAGACACTTCAGATGTGCACTGTTCACAATGATGGTTTTAAATTGCTTGAAATATGATTGAAATCACTTCAAAAAGAAAAATACAGTAAAGTTCAACATGTGCAGCACAAGTCTGTCATATAGACTACATAATATTATAATGAGAACATTATAATCGTGTGCTTGAGCTTTTAATGGTGAGAGATTGTTTTTGCAATCAGTTTTGCAAAAATTATTATAAAACTTGAATTTAGATTATCAGCCAATATATCGGTTATCGGCTTTCAAATATAATGAAGTATCAAAATGTTCATATCAGTGCATCCCTAGTTTATGCAGAATTATTTAACATTAATGATAAAATAGATCCTGTGAAAATCAGACAGAGCCGTAGTGTTCAGGGCCGACAGCCGGGGCTAGAATCATCACCACCTGTTTACAGTATTTTACATTTTACTGAATATTCACATAGAAAACAGCTTTTTTTAATTGTAATAATATTTTTTAAATTGTATATATTTTTGATCAAACAAATGCAGCCTTGGTGAGCACAAGAGACTGTTTCAGAAACATTAACAAATCTTAATGAATCCGGTGTGTGTGATCGGTTCTGCAGAAAGACTGCGATCGTTTTAAATGTGGATTCTCCTGGTGTCTGCGTCTCTCAAGCTGACGGATGATATCAGAGAGCTCTTCTCCTCCATTTTCAATCCCTCGTTCCCCACAAGGACATCTGTTAATACATTAGAGTTCCTCGGGGAGCCACTTTCATCACGGCACGGCGAATATTGATTCTGATCAGATGTGATCGTTCACCTGAGGAACCCTTTCACAACGGAAATGTTTGGGAAGATGCTGGTTACAGATGATGTCAGAAACACCATAAAATAATACAACACATCCATCTTCCATTCGTATTATACAGATATCTGATTGGCTGAGAGGGTTGCATGTCAGATTGAGTTTTAAATTTAAAGTTAGTCAGATTTTGTCTGAAGTCAGTCTGCGTCGTGAGTCGTGTTCCTCAGACTTCGTTATTCCCATCATGCTCTCTGAATGCAGTTTGACCTTTTGACCTTTGTAGTTGAAGCCACTCACATGAGCGCTGACCTTCATCCTGTCATTGTGTGCTGAGAGACGATGACCGTCACATGATGTGAGGAAAAGACTGAAACATTTGATCCAGGATTTACTTTGAACAGAATTCGCTAGTAAATTTCACAAATTAATTACAAAGAAACATATTTTGAAGTATAAACTCCGTATTTTCTTGTAAAAATAGTGTAGTACGATTGCATCCATTCAGGAATGTAAGTTTTGAGAATTATATATTCGTTTTTACAGTGTGGAAAGCGACACTCGTAACGAACATCAAGGGTTTGATTCACAGACTTTGTGTAAAAGCACCTGCGAAATGTAAATGAAACACACAGGATTTTAATTAAGATCCATCAGTGATTAGGCGGAGAGCGAGGGTGTTTGTGTGAATCAGCAGCGACACATTCAGCAGCGACCCTGAAACACTAACCTGAAGTGACTGGAAGGAAATTGCAAAGGCGAATTGGACGGAGTTCCATTAGGAAGTGCAGAAACACCTTTAATTTCAGATTTTAATTGAGGCTGTGATCCTCCAGCTGCTGTCATTAGTGTGTGTGACAGTAATTCAGAATGTCCAGTACACTGTTGTGAATACACCCACACACACACTAATGTTGTTTTTATCAATATATAATTACGTGGCACAGTTTAATTGCTCTCCTGTCGTTCCGTCTGATTGTTTTTCCTCCCGCTCCGAGTGGACGGAGCGTCGCTATGAGAACGCACATTATCACCTCCGCTTCATTTGCAGCAGCCGTTTTTATATAAATATCAATATGATGTAAACAAACAATATAATTTAAGAAGTGAACGGAGGAAGAGAAATATGAATGAGTCATTTGAGCTGAAGTTGTTTTGATTACTGCAGCAGGTGAATATGAGCATCATTTACATTCTCAAACTGTTCAGCTGAAACATGTTCACACTGACCCGGAAAACCCATAGAAAAACGTTTCTTCTTATACAGATTTCCCCCAATCTTGGCTGTAATGCTTTAACCTTTAGACAAAATATTAAAAGAAGCTGGGCATCATCATCAGGCTTTCACATTCATTGGGTCTAAACGAGCTTGAATCTTTCTGATGGTTGTTGTTCGTCGCTCATAATTCACATGCTTCACTCCAGTATCACAGTGTGTTTCTTTCCTTCACGTTCATGCCAGTTCAGTGCTTCAGTGTCATTGATCGCGATCAGAACTTCAGGTAGATCTCAGAGGATTCAGCAGCTTCTCAGGGGAAACTCAAGCCCTTTTGAACATTATCACGAGCCTCTCGTCTGTGTCCGGACGCAGGAAACCGCTAAATTTAGCACAATAACACTCAAGTGTTTTCAAGGCCTGAGCTGGTGACGCTTTTGTTCAGCCTCCATCATTTTATCTGAATCTCTGTGACTCGACTTCTGCAGTCACATGATGTTTGGACTGAACGCTAGTGCACATGTGATTAAGGCTTGGAAACATACTGACTTTGAGTTTGTGGGTGAAGAGGCTGAATCTGATGTTTGACAGGTTTATTATGTCTGATATAAATGCAGGACTGGCTTTCAAAAAGGGTCTTTTCTTCTCTATTGTGCCGTATATCCAAGTGAAACAAGCTTCTCAATCAAGAAATATAGCTGCAAGCAGCGATGACGGGCCCAAGCCTGGTGGCACCACCAACCCGATGGCTTCAGGGCAACTGTGCACCGCGGGCAATAGGCATTTAAAACGGGTAAACATAAAAGGACTATGTCAAAGTCATTTGAATGCACCACATTTACTGCAGAAGTTGGTGCTCCTATGATCACAAACCACAACCGCCACATCCATGAGATCGCTTACATTTAGATGAATTCCATGTCATAGAATATCATGTCAATTTCAGATGAGTGCAGAATATCATCGTAATCTGACATGTCTGTGTTTTTCTCAGACAACCTCTATAGAAATTCCAGAGCAAATTCCAGACTGTTACTTGCTCAAACTCCACAGTGCTCTGAGAAATCTAATCCAGTCTAATGCGAATGACGATTTTAATATTAGTCTCAGGTAATAGTAAGGTACATGTCTAGATTTTGCTCACTTATGCAAGTTTATTGTAACTTTCATAATCATGTGAAATTGACTTAAATAGGGGTTTTTAATAAATTTGAATGATATCAATAAATAATTAATTTAAAGACATATGCGTCGTTCATGATGTTCGCAAACACAGCACATGACCTTCTGTAAAGCCCATGTCTAGAAAACACACACTCTCCTCTGTAAAAAAACAGATAAGAGATGTTAGTTTGTATGAATCAGAACATGAAATCACAGGTGTCGGGTAATAATAATTGTAACTCAAACGACATTTAGAAAACTAGTCCTGTGCGAATAGTGATATAGTGTCATAGTTAAATTTCAAATGAGTGTGAAGTTATCATTTGCAGTTAAAAATTTTTACATTTACATTTATTAATTTGGCAGACGCTTTTATCTGAAGTGACTTACAAGTGAGGAATACAAAAAGCGAGTCATCATGAAGAGGCAAATAGACAAGAAGTGCTCACAATACAAGTTTCAGACATTGCTCAGAGTATCATACGGTGCAATAGAGAGGGATTAAAGGAAGTGAAAGGATAGGTAATGAGAGGATTTTTTTTTTTAAGATGAGGTTAAGTGCTCACGAAAGAGATGAGTTTTCATCAGTCTTTGAATATTGCCAGGGATTCTGCATTTTATAAGTTCACCAATAAATTGGTAATCAGTAAAAGGGTTAAAGACCACTAATCANTGCATGTTTAGAGTATCATACGGTACAATAGAGAGGGATTAAAGGAAGTGAAAGGATAGGTAATGAGAGGATTTTTTTTTTTAAGATGAGGTTAAGTGCTCACGAAAGAGATGAGTTTTCATCAGTCTTTGAATATTGCCAGGGATTCTGCATTTTATAAGTTCACCAATAAATTGGTAATCAGTAAAAGGGTTAAAGACCACTAATCAAGACTGTAAAACACACACACACACACACACACACACATTGCAGTGTTTATTAGGGCCCAAGCCCTATTCTAAGGATTTTTTTTTTTTTCAAACTTCTGGGGCTTTTGGGGGACTTTACATGCTCAAAAACTCTTGAAAATTGGCACACACTGGAATCTGCAGCCATCAGGGCCGGGCAGAAGCTGGGACCCGGGCGTGGCACAGGGGCTCGACAGCGCCCCCTTGAATGGGGTCCGAAAACTTGTTCCATATGTCAAACACGCTTGCACATATAAGTATGAAACTCAGTACACATATAGACCTCATCAGGCCGAACAACTTTCATGCTCTAAGTTACACACCAGCTCAACAGGAAGTCAGTTATTATGGGTTGTTTGAAACGCATGCTCTAGAATTTGATATACTCCTCCTAGGCGATTAATCCGATAACCACCAAACTCTGTCAGCATGAGTTAAGACATTGAGGATGCTAAATTGCGAGCGGATTTTTGATATCTCGAACGGTTTGGCCGTGGCGAGGAGGCGAATTTATGGTGAGAAAATGGAACAGGAAGTGTGTTATAATGTCTGCATACATTGATTGATTTTGATTAAACGTCAGCTGTGTGTTCGTTGAAGGAGGCCGATCACATGGATGTGACTATTGTGAGTCAAAAGTGTCACCAAAGGGTTAGCTCCGACCAACAGTCTCTGTGTGTGTGTGTGTGTGTGTGTGTGTGGCATATCAGGACACAAATGTGTATAATGACATGGGTATTACAAGGAGAGGGTGATTTATGAGGACATTCCCCATGTCCCCACTTTTCAAAAGGCTTATAAATCACACAGAATGAGTTTTTGTGAGAAAGTAAAAGTGTGCACAGTTTCCTGTGATGGTTAGGTTTAGGGGTAGGGGTAGTGTAGGGGGAGAGAAAATACGGTTTGTACAGTATAAAAACCATTACGCCTATGGAATGACCCCACAATTCACAAAAACAAACGTGTGTGTGTGTGTGTGTGTGTGTGTGTGTTATCACTGACACGCTGTGCATCAGGATTCTGTCCTGATGTGTGTCTGCTCCAGTAAATATTCATGCCTCTCTTCAGACACGGACCGACAGACCCGCTGAAGTCCGGCTCCATCTACATGCTGGTTTAGATGAAGCAGCAGCATTATCATGCAGACTAGAGTGATCATTCTGGGAATATATGAAGGGACTTGCTGAGTTTGCTGTGGGTTTAAAATACAACCATGGCTGTAAATAGTTTTAAGTCGAGTCATTTATACAGTACAGATGATTTCAAAGCAGCTTCACAGTAATAAACAGAAACATGACAGTATTTAAAGGGGTGGTTGATTATGATTTGACTTTTTTTAACTTTAGTTAGT
Organism: Anabarilius grahami; assembly: GCA_003731715.1. Lineage (NCBI taxonomy): Eukaryota > Metazoa > Chordata > Actinopteri > Cypriniformes > Xenocyprididae > Anabarilius > Anabarilius grahami. The sequence continues at coordinate 639,761 of RJVU01042591.1, forward strand.
GTGTAATGTTGCTGTTTGATCATAAACAACATCTGCAAAGTTACGACACTCAAAGTTCAATGCAAAGAGAGATATTTTCTGTACAGAAATCGCTTTTTAAGGCTTGTAGGGACTACAACGAGCTTCTTCCCGGGTTGTGACATCACAAACCCCAAAATTTACATAAACCCCGCCCCCGAGAACACACAACAAAGGGGGCGGGGCCATGTTGGGCTGCTTTAGAGAAGAGGAAGAGTTGTTGTAGTAGAGTGTTGTTGTCATGCCGTCATTTTACGCCGGACTGCTTCACAAACGAGGGTCAATTCAACACAAAAGATGAACATGACGGCACATGCTAGTGGATGAGTTGAATCAACTCCACAGCAACTACATACATTTATCCACTAACCATTCAGAAACGTCCAGTTTCATTCTAAAAGTTGTAACTTCTTCCTGAGTCTCTCCATCAGTGTCGACTCCGGTTTGAACAATGTAAGGCTGAACACCGTTACTGACAATCCTCATTTTGGCTGCGTGAGATTCTCCAGCTTTGTTGTTGTTGAGCTGTTAAAGCTCCGCCCTCTTCTGGAATGCGGAACTTATTTGCATTTAAAGGGACACACACAAAAATTGCTTGTTTTTGCTCACACCCAAATAGGGGCAAATTTGACAAGCTATAATAAATGATCTGTGGGGGATTTTGAGCTGAAACTTCACACACACATTCTGGAGACACCAGAGACTTTACATCTTGTGAAAGGGGCGTTATAGGTGCCCTTTAATGTTGCAAAGTTAATCAATTATGAAACTAATTAAATTTCAGCTGTAAAGCAGCTCTAGAGGAAACAATGAGTAATTATTCAGATCAATTCAGTTAATCAATTGTGAATCACATTTATTTAGCAGCTCTACAGAAATGCAGTTCATAATAGTGTTTTTCTTACNGGAGACACCAGAGACTTTACATCTTGTGAAAGAGGCATTATAGGTGCCCTTTAATGTTGCAAAGTTAATCAATTATGAAACTAATTAAATTTCAGCTGTAAAGCAGCTCTAGAGGAAACAATGAGTAATTATTCAGATCAATTCAGTTAATCAATTGTGAATCACATTTATTTAGCAGCTCTACAGAAATGCAGTTCATAATAGTGTTTTTCTTACAGGTTTATATTTGATGTGTAAACAGAGATTTTTCCTCCATGATTGTACAGAATCTCATATGAAACTGTATCTGTTTGTTTTGTCAGCAGTGAACGCGCTGATGGCGAGAGGTTTATCAGGTGAGTGTGTCTCTTGTCTCAGGTGTGTGTCTCAGTGTTTTTGGTGATGTCGGACTGACGCGTGTCTCTTCAGATTCAGACGCTGACCCGTCCTTCACGCAGCGGCCGCGGCTCCTCCACTGCAATCAGAGTCTTCTGCTGCTGGAGATGGAGAGATGCGGAGAACAATTCACAGCCGACATGAATCAGATTCACCCAGAAGACAGATGCAACCTCACGCACTTCATCAGGTGAACCACTATCATCATCATCATCATCAGTGACAGCACTTCTACACCAATACTAAACTAGTTTTCGCAGTGATGCCATAGAAGAACCACTTCTGAACCTATGTTTATCTTATTTTCATGTTTATCTGCATCAGTGCAGTGTTTCTCACGGCTCCATGAGAGCGTCAGTGATCCGCTGCGCGTGTTTGTAAACTCTCGCTCTGATAAATGAATCTGTGGCTCGTGTATCGTCAGCGTCTGTGTCCCGTCAGATGTTTGATCTCACGCAGCCGTTCCAGGAACTCAGAGTTCACTGTGACTCGATCTGGAGCTCGAGGAGCGTTTGCAGGTCAGGAGACGTGGACCTGCGTCACATTCATGAACCCGCGTCTCTGGAAGCACAAACACTGTTTACTGAGCGCTTCTCAGCACAGATACTCACATCACCAGATTGATCTCGTTTCAGCTACAGGCAAGAATATTTATTTAAAATGAACTTAAAGCTCTAGATTCATATTCACACGTGTGAACTGGTGTTTAATGAATCATGCTGTAGCACTTCATATGTTCGTCTAAGGTTTTTTAAATGTTACTGCTTTTTTCAAAAAGTGACGTTCCTATAATGTTTGAATAATGATTGGATGGAATGTTCCCTTAACGTTCACATAACCAAGATTTTTTTTTTTTTACAATTTAAAAAAGCTGGATGTTTTGAATGTTAGTGTCAGGCAGAGAATGAAGCTCCTCAGACGGAGCGTTCACTGAGATTCACCGCTGGACAGACCGACGGGTCACAACACCGACCCCAATTACTGAGATCCTCAGCTCGAGTGTGTGTCCAGACCTCAATCCTCAAGGACCAATCACGTCTCACACACATCCGCTCATTTGCATACCAATCACATGAAACCTCTTTAACTTCATTTATTTAGTCACGGAGGTCGTTTTCCCACAGTGTGATGTGTGTTTCTCTTACTGCTCTAACGAATCTCAGCAGATCATCATTTATCTAAAGTCTGCTTCAGCTTTTCTCCACGATAACATCAGCAGATGGAACAGCAGGTGTGTGTTTGATTCAGTCCCCGATGAACGCTTCACTAACGGCTGACATGATCACATGACCAGCGAGATTCAGTGAGGACGACAGTAATGCAGGGCTCCGAACACACACACACACACACACTCACTCACTCACACATACACACACTCTCACACACACACGTTAATGACATTAATTGATGAATTGTGGGACATTATTTTCCTCTTTATCACTCTAAAGCTGCTCTGTATTGTATAAAGTGTAATAGAAATGAAGCTGACTTGTTTTGATTGAATTTAAATGTTTAATGAGAGCGAAACATCTTGACGCTCCTCAGAATCAGCTCCAGTATTAGTTTGTTGTGTTTCGATCAGGAGTTTGTGAGGAAGAGCGCCGGCGTATTATGATGTAAATTCTGTTGATGAAAGGGAACGAGCACCGCGTCTTTATTAGCGTTATAAAGCTGGGGTGTAATCGGACAGATTCGTTCCTCAGACTCATTAACTGCTGAATATGAGCCGCTTCTTCCTGAAGGAAATGACTGATCCACTGATTGCCATTAGAAGGAAATGAGCAGATTTTCTCCAGGATATCAGTAATAACGTGAGGTTTGTCTGTGTCTCCTCAGAGAGTATCACGTCTTCTCCTTCTGCACGGAGATCAACGCCGAGCGCATCGGCTGCTTCTGGCCGAACCCGCAGGTGGAGCGCTTCATCATCCGCGTCCACCGACACTTCTTCTCCAACTGCACACTGGAGCGGCTGGTGTTCGCCGACCCGCCGGACGCGTCGCTCATCCTCCTCATCCTCATCCCCGTCTTCCTCACGCTGGCCATGGTGGCGCTGGTGGTCTGGTGCAGCAAGCGCAGCGACATCCTGGCCTAGCGGTCACGTGCGGGGTCAGAGGTCACGGACAGGCGGACAGCTTCAGTTCAGATCTGCCCTCAGCTGGATGTTTTATCACTGATGCTGAATCAGTTCTGTCAGGATCTCCGGACGGGCTCAGTGAATCGTGTCCTGTACAGCTATTATTTAATGTTTTAATTAAATAAGGTAGATTAGAGCATTTGTCAAACTCACTGCCGTGTTTGTGGTTTTTATGGAGTCTGTCAGTTTGAGCGTTCAGTATCATTTCGACACACAGCGCTGGTTCATTTATCCAGTGATTGTGAGCTCGTATTTTCTTCTCCGACTTGCAGGAAAATCCTGCATCCATTACTGAGATGATGAACACGTTCCTGCCAAACGAAACGACTGTTATGATGGGATGAAAACAGACTTGAGCAGGACGTGTGAAGGCGTACGAGAACGCAGCCAATAACGCTTGTTTTAGGACGACGGTATTATTTATATGAGAAGGAAAGCCGTGTATTGTGTGCGACTTAAGGATACAAACAAAAGACAATAGTTGCTCTCAAGCGTCTGGCCTCGTATTCTGAAGAACGGCCGCGTAGAGCCAGCGCCGCAGGAAGGATATAAAAGTCTTTCCCATCGTGGCGATGAATGAGAGGAAATGGGCTGGTTATGATTTCACCAAAAGAGCAGAGTTATAAAGCAGTGTTATGACGGGCTTCATCCGTGTTTCTCCTCTTCATCATCATCATCATCATCATCATCATGTGCAGGACGGCAGCAAACACTCGGGCCTAAATTTAAGATTTATGTGTTTGAAATCCATTTGGATCACACAGTGACAGACTAATAAACTCAATGTGAGGCATATTTGTCAGTCGTTCATAAATGAAATCAGTTTATTATTAACTATATTTGCATCTATTAGGTTTAATTTAAATAATCATATTTTCAAAATATTTGCCTAGGATCAACATAATTGTTTATTATGAAAATGTATTCAGTTCAAAAGTATGAACGTGATTAAAATATGATGAGCTGTGGAACAAGCAATATTCAATTAGTTAAAACTAATGAGACTGAAACGAACTGAGAAATCTGACCGGTTTTGTTTATGAATGACTGACAAATATGAATCACGTGAAAGGGACTGTATCCAAAACATGTACGACTTCATTTCTTTGTGTAACACAAAAGAAGATATTTTGAAGGATGTTGGTGACCATTGACTTTCATTGGCAAAATAATAACTGTTTCTCTTTTCAGCAGAATTGAACTCTGTTTGCATTATTGAATCATTATTTTCCTGTTTATCCCTGTAATGCTGCTTTTAAACAAACTCTACTGTAGAAATAAACTGAAAACACTGAGGCATTTCTCAAAATATCTTCTTCAGCAGAATTCATCATTCATGTTTGGAACGACATGAGGGAGAATAAATGATGACAGAATGATCATTTTTGAGTGAAATAACCATTTATTAGCTTATGTTAAAACCATTTAATCCAAAAGCATGGAATTTTATACGCAATTCAACTACATAAATCTTAAGTTTATTTTCCATGTGTGTTTTGACGGTTGTTTCTCTGTGGCGAGTGTATTATTGGAGCCAGAAGAGTTGATTTGGAGTGTTTTTAGAGCCGAACGCCTCCAGCACTTCCTGTTTACTCTAGAAATCCCAAACTACTAAGTGCAAGTTCACAGAGGCACAACGGAGCTAATTTTAACACATTTCCGCCACTCGAGCGTTTCTTCCATGAGTCCTGCTGCGGACGTGATGTTCGTCTGTCCTGCTGAAATCATGACTGATCCCAGATCAGATCCTCACATCCATCACTGCCATAAAACACACTGTTCAGCAGAAGACTTTCTGTTTTCACATTAGATAATAAATTATCTGATTTATTCTGTTTATGTCTTATTTATTCTGAACTGTCCATGTGATTCTGAGCACATGCAGTTGATTCATAATTCACGTTTCAGTGTTTATTTTCATGGCTGGTGTTTATAGAGAACTGAAGAGTTCATCAAGAGAAACTAGAGGCTGGAGCTTTGGGTCAATATCTAATTACATTTTCCTCCTTTTCTTTAAGATTTACACGGCACATTTGGATCATATAATTCGTTTGCTCAATGATCCTGAACAGAAGTGATTTATCTGTAATGTTCATGATAAATACAGCACATTTCCATCCTGACGCTGCTGACGCGCCACTATTAAAGCTTTAAAGATGCTGCCAGTGTTCAGAAACACACACACATTCACACACACTCACACACACACACACACACACACTCACTCGCGCACACACACACACACTTAATCGTCATAATGTCAAACAGCAGAACGTCAGTATAAACGCAGGAGTTTCTCCTGAAGACGTCTGTATGTCACTTCTCTTCATGAAGAATAACCCTGTGTTCTGCTAATATTAGTCTCTATTGTGTCAGTGTTACAGGAAGTGATGCGTCTGCTGCCGTCTGGGCTGAACGCAAGGCCACGGTACACATTAAACAGAGTTAAATGCTGGTGTGCGTCACTGTTGCTCGCAGGCGTTTAGTGTGAATCAGGTAAATGAGGTCTGGCTCAGAGAAATATATTATTGATGAAGGTCGGACGGGTTTATAAGGTCAACCGCTGCTTCATGCGTTCACAGGTCAGATGAGCTTCAATTCATGTATTGGACTCATAAATAAATCATCAACGGACTCTTTCAGTGCTGAATTTCAATGACATTCATGATTTCTTTATGTGACGTCGCTGTAAAAGTCAATGAATGCAAAGACTTTTTCAAGTCATGTTTCCACATCTCTGGACGGCGGTTTGATTGAGAAATGGGTGAGGAAATGAAGAGTAAGAGTTTCTGTGGTGAAACTGGATTTCAGACACTGATGACCTTTGATGTGTTTCTCAACTCATGATCCTGCAGTCTGATCATTATTAGCAGAGCTCAACTCCACGGCGCTGGTTCATTATGTGGATCGTGTAAGGGTTAATCCACGGCTAGCTGTGCGTTACATGATTAGAATGGATGACGTGGAGGCAAAGAACCACCTGACGTGAAGCACTAATAACAACTTAAAGATGTAATTGATGTTTGCAGCGCAATATTTGACCGGAAGGGTAAAAATTGTGGCTGTTTTTGTTAGATCTAACATTCTGTCTGCTTTAAATCAGACACAGAGATAAAGCAGTGCATAACATCACATTTATTCTTTAATTTGAATCAGTTATTCTCGTGTGAATCAGTCGTTCTCGTTTGAATCAGTTGTCCTCATGTGAATCAGTCGTTCTCGTTTGAATCAGTCGTCCTCATGTGAATCAGTAGTTCTCGTTTGAATCAGTCGTTCTTGTGTGAAGCAGTCGTTGTCGTGTGAATCAGTCGTTGTCGTGTGAATCAGTCATTCTCGTTTGAATCAGTCTCGTGTGACTCCTCACATTCTTGCCGTTTGATTCAGTCGTTCTCGTGTGACTCCTCACATTCTTGCCGTTTGATTCAGTCGTTCTCGTGTGAATCAGTCGTTTTTGGTGTTTGAATCAGTCGTTCTCGTTTGAATCAGTCATTCTTGTGTGAATCAGTAGTTCTCGTTTGAATCAGTCGTTCTTGTGTGAAGCAGTCGTTGTCGTGTGAATTAGTCGTTGTCGTGTGAATCAGTCATTCTCGTTTGAATCAGTCTCGTGTGACTCCTCACATTCTTGCCGTTTGATTCAGTCGTTCTCGTGTGAATCCTCACATTCTCGCCGTTTGATTCAGTCGTTCTCGTGTGAATCAGTCGTTTTTGGTGTTTGAATCAGTCGTTCTCGTGTGAATCCTCACATTCTTGCCGTTTGATTCAGTCGTTCTCGTGTGAATCCTCACATTCTCGCCGTTTGATTCAGTCGTTCTCGTGTGAATCAGCCGTTTTTGGTGTTTGATTCAGTCGTTCTCGTGTGACTCCTCACATTCTTGCCGTTTCATTCAGTCGTTCTCGTGTGAATCCTCGCTGGCGTGTGTCAGTCAGCAGCGTCTCTGTCCCAGGACGGCAGATCTCTCTGCCCCTCTTTTGTTTATATCAGTCATCCCTGGGAACGTTCCTCATAAACATCCGACTGTGGATGACTCGATCATCAGACTGATTCTGTCAGCAGCGTCTCTTCACACGTGATGCGTGTCTGAATAGATGTACAGTATTGATCTGAAGAGTGTTTTATTGAGTGTCTGAAGGACTCAGAAATCAATCCCAGCGTGAGTCTGAACACAGCAGCTGTAAACACGACCTTCACACGGGCTTCAGATACACAACATCCATCCCCTTCACAGAGGCCACCTCGAAACGCACCGACGGATGACCCTGTTTCTGTGTGGAAAGATATTCCTGTGGGGTGTTTGTTTCATCCTCACAGCGAGACGCTGCCAGAGAAATGCAGCTCTGATCAATCAAAGTGTTTCAGATGAAATGGAAACATCTGAGGATGAAGAGAAACACGCTGCGTCTTTATATCAGAAATAACAAGAGCTCTTACATGCTATGAATTTATGCAGTTTATTACATCAATATTTGTTGACTTTCATATTTCTACTGTTTCATGAACTGTTTTGAGCAGATCTGAACGGAAATGTTTGTAACGAGGTTGGACTCTTTTAAAGACACTCAGATCATCCATGAAGGGAAAGCAATAGAAGTTTAAGTTTACTGTAAAGCAAATGTACTGAAGTAAACATTTCATATTTTATTCAAAATATGTTTTACAAAATAATTTGGCCTCTAAAAATGTCTGACCAAGTTGTGTCCAAATTTGAAGCTGATATCACAAAAAATGGGTTTGAAGTGCCGTTTAATGGACTGATTTCAACAGGATGAATTTTGAGTCTTTATAATTGACACCTAATTTATTTATGATGATTACTGAAATCTGTAATGTGGAATAATAATCGCACAGAGTGACACTGATGCTGAGTTTTGCTGTGCAGCTCATTGTGACAACATGCCCCGCCGTTGTTTTTTTGAGGTTTGTGTTTGTAGATATCAAAATGAAAGCCAGAGAAATATTGACAACTATATATGAAGAACATGTATGACAGGGAATAATATTTTCCTTTCCAAGCGCATTCATTAATATGAAGCCGCTGCAGTTTGGCAGAGAAGAGATGAATTGCTCCATCTGTCCATCCATGCGCTGCTCTTCCTCTGTGACCGCGGGCTGTTTCCTGTTCCTGTGCGATCAGGAGGAAAACTATTTCCACATTATATAATCAGTCTGTTTAGAGTTTTCCCAGTACAATTGTTTAAATATTTCCTGGCAACATTTAATAATGTTGGAAATGTTCCGAAAAATGAGCAATCGAAGGAGACGGAATATCTTCATCCCGATCAGCCAGTGTGATTACAGGAAGTGACCTCGCTGCGTTTCCTGTTAGCGGCTCTTCGCCCTCCTGTGCCACAGATCCTGATATTACTAGAGATGTCGTTTGATTCAGAATTAATTGAAATAATTGCGTGAATTCATGAATCAAGTGAAATCCCATCATTATGGTGCTCATTACTGTGATTGTGTGTGAGACACAGACGTGAGGTCAGAGGTCATGAGCATCAGTGCCTCTGACCTTCACAGATTCAAACATCTTTCCTTACAGAGGGAGGACAGTCTGACATGAGGAGGAGGAGGAATGTTCCCGAGAGGAAGATCTTCATGTTCCCTACTAAACAAACATCAGCAGGGTCATTCAGATGCACGTTCCCATCACCATCATCATCATCATCATCATCATCATCATCACACAGTTATCCAGGATGTAAATCATTCGTTTCTTTTTCATGCCAACTTCAGATCGTTGCTCATTTTCTCTGTTCTGCGTATGAAAATCTATGGAAGGCCGCTTAAGAAAATAAGAAAAAAATATGCTTTTGTAAATCATAATAATGACAAAGTTGAAATTATGACTTAAAAGTTAATGATTACATGAAGAGTCAAAATTATGAAATAATTATGAAAAATAAAATGAAATTACATTATAATTTCAACTTTTATCAAATAATTTGGACTTTTTATGTAATAATTTGGAATTTTCTTGTCATCATTTAGACTTTTTATGTAATAATTTGGACTTTTTATGTAATAATTTGGACTTTTTATGTAATAATTTGGACTTTTTGTGTCATTATATGATTTGCCAACGGGCTTCCATAAAAAAAAAAAAGTGACGATTTATTCAGAAATATTCCCAATAGTTTCCTGCAGAAGCTCTCTCACTGTGGTACATTATGTGAAGTGTTTTAAATCAAAGCTGCAGCAGATTCTGCAGTAGGACATTATACATATTTATATACTGTAAACCTTGAGGCCGTTTCTTGTTTTTTCCACTGCAGTGTAATGTCTAAATAAATAAATAACACACACTCTTCTGGGACGTTCTCTTCTTGTGAGAATGTCTTTGATTCTCCACAGAGACAGAAGCGTCTGAGATCTGAAGAGCAGCAGATCCTCACTGGGAGTTTGGGAATAAAAGCTCCAGAGAAGCTTTGAAGAGGAGAAACCAACACAATTGAGGAAACCTGCTCATGGAAACTCAGTTTCAACAATCTTTTGAACATCATAATAACAGGGAAACATCCAGACATGTTTATGTGAAATTGTAAAACCACTGTTTCTGCAGGTACTCAGTCACAACACTAGTTGGCAGCGTCGACTTCAGGAGCGAAGCAGAAATGTGTATATAATAGTGCTGGAGTTCATGGCTGGTGTTGTTGATATATGGATGTTTTTGGATGAGTAGATTCATTTATGGTTCATGATCTTCTCACAGTCCAGCCTGTTATATGTGTAATCAGCCTTCATTAGACCCAGACTCCATTACTCTCATTCCCAGTGGATGTGCAGAGACGCTTTCATCATCCTGTGAGTCTCTGGATATAAAGCACTCGACCTGCTTCTGCTTCATAATGCAGCGCTGAACGCTCTTCTGACGACCATCAGCTGGACGAACAGCGACGGATCTGTCAGGATCTCGCACTCTTCACTGCAGACGCTCAGGCTTCTGTCAGCATCGCTCTGTGTTAAAACACTGAACGGCACAATTAGAAGTTCAGTCCAGATTCTTCTGTCCTGGGAAAGTTCAAAGCCTCATACTGACACACTCAGATCAGCTCAGCCTTTCCCATGAGCCTTCACTGCCTGCTGCGAACGTGAGCTCAGCGACCTCTGAGTTTATCTGATCTACAGTCGAGAAGCCAAGAGTGTGTGTGTGTGTGTGTGTGTGAGTGTGCGTGTATGTGTGTATGTGCGTGTGTGTGTGTGTGTGTGTGTGCGTGCGTGTGTGTGTGTGTGCGTGCGTGTGTGTGTGTGTGTGTGTGTGTGTGTGTGTGTATGTGTGTGTGGGCATGTTTTTGTGAAATATCAGGACACAAATGTGTATAATGACATGGGTATGACATAGGTATTACAAGGAAAGGGTGATTTATGAGGACATTCCCCATGTCCCCACTTTTCAAAAGGCTTATAAATCACACAGAATGAGTTTTTGTGAGAAAGTAAAAGTGTGCACAGTTTCCTGTGATGGTTAGGTTTAGGGATAGGGGTAGTGTAGGGGGAGAGAAAATACAGTTTGTACAGTATAAAAACCATTACGCCTATGGAATGACCCCACAATTCACAAAAACAAACCTGTGTGTGCGTGTGTGTGTGTGTGTGTGTGTGTGTGTATCACGAGCCTCAGGATATTTTTCTCAATATCATTTTTTCATTTGGTTGGTGGCAATATGAGAAAATGTGAATTTGCATCAGTATTTTTATGTTTCAAAGTTTTATTTCTCTACAAATAAAATAAGGGAATCATTCTCTCTTCTGACAGATATAGTCAGGACATTAATTACGATTAACTGTAAAATAAAGGTGTTTCTTAGGTATGTTCTGATGTCACATCTGTAGATTTACCATGTCATAATTTTCATGTTTAACTAAAAGAGAAACCAAGAATATGAAGTGCAGATTAAATTGTTTTGTTCTCGACCAACACATCAAACAGCCGTCACTCCGTTGAAGTAAGACAGTGTTGTGTTTGATCGTGGTTAGTTAGTGGATGATGTTGGTGGTTAATGTGATTCTCTCACTAAAACAGCAGCTGATTCACACATGATGAAGGACACGAGAGAAAAGATCCTGCAGACGCAGACTCCTGATCTGATGAATCACTTTCAGACTTTTATAAATGTCACAGAAATATGACATATGAAATGATGTTTGTTTTAATGACAATCACAGGGCTGAGTTTTCATTGTCTGAAATGTCTTTAAATGGACCTTTGACCCTGTAAACACAGTGTGGGTGTTCAGACACAGAACCCACGGCTCTCTCTTTCAGGAAACAGGAAGTTATCTGGGAATCAGCAGCTGGAGTTCCCATGGAGAAATCAGTGCAGCTGGATCTGTGGGGCCCGAGGGGTCCGACGGGGCCGAACCGTCACGCTGAAAACTGGCAGAAACAGCGACCCTGAACTTCCTATAACAAATGAAGTCTGAGACACGTGAGGCAGAACGACAGAACGAACCCCCGCCGACGGACTGAACGTGACGAGCTGCTCAATGTGCTCTGAAAGCGCTGAGTGAGCAAACAAACGCTCTCATTAGAGCCGAGCAAATCACTGCAACACTCATGTACTCTCATGCTGGTTCTTCCTGCAAACTATTTGTGAATGCTAATAAAATGATGATCAAATGATTGATATGATAACAAATCAACACTCTTTCTGCAGCAGCTTTCCAATCCATAGGGGTCGTGTTCACATGTGCCAAACTGTATAAAAATGCATACAAATGTAAACAGAAAATGTTCAAATCAGGAGGTCTATGTGTCACAAAACAGGTAATTTCCAAACAACAGGTTTTACTGCAGGTTTTGTCAGACAAGCAATGTAAGCAGGTTAGTAACTGAGAAATTATGTTTTATTATCAAAATTAGGGAGGAGCGCTTTCAAATGACCGATCCAACCATCACGTCATTCCAACCAGCAGTCAGCAAGCAGGAATCAACATGTGGACCCAATCAGCATACGTGGAGGACATCATAAATACGCAGTCGACTCACCTAAGCTCCTCGACAGTTTTTCAGCATCCCTCACTCTCACCTGCTGATCTTCCTAACCAGAATACGGGGGGAGTACTCTGGGTTTGGGCCAAACACCGAGCTCGGAGCCCTCTCCTCGGACAGCATGTGTGTATTTACTTTCTTAGTTACAGTTTCTTAGAGTAGAAGGACAGGACAGAGAATTGGCCCCATTGCGCAACAAGAAGGTGAGTGGTGAACTGATCCTACTGAAGTTGTTGATGAACCTCCTGTAGAAGTTGGCAAAACCCCAGATAGCGCTGCAGCTCCTTGATGGATGTGGGTTGATGGACTCTCAACTGCCTGTACCTTCCTCTGGTCCATTTGGATCCCGCATTGGTCTATGTCATCACCGGGGAAATGGACAGTGTCATGGTTGAACTCAAACTTCTTGAGCTTCAGGTACAGATTGTTGTCCAGGTTCCAGGAGTAGATGAGTATATGGTAGATATAGACGATGATGAAAAGGTGGAACTCCCGGAACACCTCATTCATGAATCCCTGGAAGACGGAGGGTGAGTTGGACAGCCTGTACGACATAACAAGGTACTCGTAGTGGCCTGATGGTGTGACAAACGGCATCTTCCATTCGTCACCTTAGCGGATCCAAACGAGATTGTAGGCGCTCCGCAGGTCCAGCTTTGTGAAGATGCGAGCTCCACGTAACTGCTCCAGGGCTGCTGGAACCAGAGTACCTGAACTTGACGGTTTGAGAGTTGACAGCATGGTAGTCGAAGCAGGGGCGCAAGCCTCCGTCGTTTTTCCCAACGAAGAAGAAACTCGAAGCGGCAGGGGAAGTGGATGGACGGATGAATTCTTGCTTAAGAGCCTACTCAATGTACTCCTCCATGGCCTTCTGTTCTGGGATGGACAGTGGGTGACATCTCTTCTTTTCTCTGATGACGAGGGCGGGGCAACCTGTCACTCACATGAGATCCACCAATAGCAAACCACAACCATCCAATCAATTCCTCACAGACAAAATCAAGCCCCGCCCTACATTTGTTCTTGTTTGAGAAGCATTTCACTTGGATATACAGCACAATAGGGAAGAAAAGACCAGCGCAACTTCCCTATCATGACGACTTCAAAGTAAAACCTTAAAAGTCATTTATTTGAATGCGCTGCATTACTCCATTGCCGTGGCCTCTGAGTGACTCCGGCAGTGTTACACTGAATTAAAGCGCCGCAGTGATGCTGATTTATCACTGACAGACGCAAACGTGTCCCTCTGAGTGCAGAGAGACTGAGATCAGCTGTTTAACATGCGGCCATGGCCTCAAACCATGAACACATGCGGCCTCATATCTGCTCACCAGGGAACGAACGCAATGGGACGATGAAAGCGAAACACAAACATGATCTCCAGCAGCGCACGCGCCTCACAACATCAGCAGCTCTCGCGCCTGCTTCCTTCATCCCTGCGGCTGTCGCTCTCTCTCTCTCTCTCTCTCTTGTTTTGCAGTGTTGTGCTGCAGCATGTGGGCCGCTTGTTCTGCCTCTAAAGGACGATCCGTTTTGTGATCGTCACATGAGAGACATTATACAGCAGTCGTTCTCTGGACGAGCTTCACTCCACGAGCACTGATTTAGAATGAAATGAGATTCCCTGGAAATAATGTATTTTGCTAAAATGGTTATTAAATGTTGTCATGTGAGAGATTAATGACAGACACATGAAACACTTGGACTCAATATCAGGCCAGAGGTTTGATTTCTGCACATGCGTCAGTGACCAGCTGCTAATTTGGCCAAAATGTTGTGATTACATATCAATCACAATCAGCTTTCATAATAATAATAATTATTATTATGTTATTATTACTAAATAAATTTACTAAACAAAAACAAATTAATGTAATATTTCACTGTAAAAAAGTCGAAAAATAATATAATAATATTTTTACTTTACAATACAGCTGTAAAATTTCATCTTAATTTCAGTCATTTTCAAATGTTACTTCAAAGAAGGTGAGTGTGATGGTCAGGAGGAAACACACAACCATCTCAAATCATTTAAATGTATTTTTGTTTTTAGCTTAAAATGTTGTTTTAGTGTTCTCAGTAAAAGTTGTTTAAAATTCCCCCAGTTCAATTTAAATTGTAAATGACAGTCATTATGCATCAGTGAAATTTCTGGCGGAGCGTTGATGTGAAACTGTGAACACTTTCATTCTCTACTGAGTTCAGATAATCAAGACTGATGTTCCACATTCAGACACTCTAATTCACTTATACCTCAGCATTATGNTAATAATAATTATTATTATGTTATTATTACTAAATAAATTTACTAAACAAAAACAAATTAATGTAATATTTCACTGTAAAAAAGTCGAAAAATAATATAATAATATTTTTACTTTACAATACAGCTGTAAAATTTCATCTTAATTTCAGTCATTTTCAAATGTTACTTCAAAGAAGGTGAGTGTGATGGTCAGGAGGAAACACACAACCATCTCAAATCATTTAAATGTATTTTTGTTTTTAGCTTAAAATGTTGTTTTAGTGTTCTCAGTAAAAGTTGTTTAAAATTCCCCCAGTTCAATTTAAATTGTAAATGACAGTCATTATGCATCAGTGAAATTTCTGGCGGAGCGTCGATGTGAAACTGTGAACACTTTCATTCTCTACTGAGTTCAGATAATCAAGACTGATGTTCCACATTCAGACACTCTAATTCACTTATAGCTCAGCAT
>RJVU01042591.1:655388-749118 GCA_003731715.1 Anabarilius grahami
CATAGGCGTAATGGTTTTTATACTGTACAAACTGTATATTCTCTCCCCCTACACTACCCCTATCCCTAAACCTAACCATCACAGGAAACATTCTGCATTTTTACATTTTTTATAAAACGTTGTTTTGTATTTTCATATTTCATGTTTACATCGTAATACCAGTGTAATACCCATGTCATTATACTCATTTGTGTCCGCATAAATCATGAAAACAAGCACACACACACACACTTACACTAATGATTGGTGCATCGGTGTATCATCAGTTTCTCTCGTCCACAAAACTAAATATACAGTATGAAATGTGCAGGATATGCTTACATATTTCCATCATAATGTAAAGTTAGTCGTTTATGTTATTTCCCAGGGAAATGTTCTGTATTCGTCAGTGGATTATTTTTACTGAATCATTCATTGAAAAGCTTTTGTTCCCACACTGTTGATTCAGATTCATTTAAACTCTGTCTGTGTTTGAGTGACAGCGACAGCTCAGTCTCATCACTGCAACATTCAATCCTTCATTTGTGCGCAGAAATAATGTCACGTCAAGTTCAATTAAATCAGGTGTCATTTGAAATCAGATTAAAATGAATCCTTTATAAAGTCTTTATAAAATATAAACATGTTCTGCTCTGATGTCAGTGAAGAACTGATGGTGTTGCTCTGCCCTTATATTTATCTTTTATTTTTCACATCTTTTCTCATCTTTTCTTTTTCATTTTCCAAATTTTTTCCCATTCTTTCAATCTTTTCTCATCTTTTCCCTTCCCACCCGCTCTTTCAGTCGTCTCTCTCGTTCGCTCTCATTCACACACTTTCTCCTTCAGTGAAGCGCTGGATTTACTGTGAACAGAATGAAACAGACTGTGATGAACGCTTGAATATAAAACACAATGAACGAGATCCTTCATCCTGACAGGGAAAGAGCAGATTGTTCTGGAAGGTTCTTCTGACGACTGAAGCTCTCAGATGTTTGTCTTTGAATATAATTGGCCGTCGTCTGTATCTGCATTAATTCACGCTGAAAGGACAAGCTAATATTCTAATGAGGTTTATTAATAGTCCATAGAAAGGCGTCACGGCGCTCGAGGTGATCTGCTCCTTCTGTCTGGTAAAACTCGCTCTGAGAGTCTGTTCTGGGAGTGAATCTGACGGAGGATTCAGATTCATGACACAAAACCAGATGTTTACTGATCGTCAGCGATGTGAATTCATGTTTGCTCCGGCCACAGGAAAACAGTCTCCAAAACCAAAAATCTCACAACACTGTCTGGAGTCTTGAGGTTGATGAGCGATCGAGTCACATTAATATTTCATCACCAGAGAGTGTTTGTGTGTGAATCGCCGGATGTGCCTGTTTAATCTCAGACCAAGAGTGTTCATGTCTCAAACACACACAACTAACCGTGTGAACAGTCAGATGTAAACAAACGTAACCCTTCTATCCTCCAGCTGAAGGAGAAGAACTGCAGGCCAGTAAAACTGCATTTGTGTTTACAGTCGACAGTTCTTGAAAAGTGCAGAAATGCAGTTCAGCAGCTGAGGTTATGATTCATATCTGACTTGTTTACAGTCTTCAGAGGAAAAAAGTCATGAGGAATCTGTACTGTGTTTCTGTCTGTTCAGACGAACATCTTCATCATCTTCTTCATCATCATCTCTCACAAGCTTTATGAAGTAGCAGAGGTGAGTATTAAACTGTTTAATTAGAGAGCAGCTTCAGCCTCCACGACACTCAGAAGAGCGAAGCGACCGTCGGGTCACTCATTATCCTCCGTCAGGCCAGACGCCAGTGAATTCGTTAAGAAGATTAGAAGATTGCGGCTCTTTTTGCTCTTTGCCTCATTTCAGTAAAGCTGCTGAAGATGAACAAAAAAGCAAAGACACGAGCAGAAACGCTTTTAGTGACTCAAACACACAACAAAATATGTTCCAACAACGTTTCGCTGACGTTCCCATTAAGTTATGAGATTTACGTTCTCTGAATGTTGCAAAACATCCATTTTTTAAAAATGTTTTTAAAATGTTTTGTCTTGGTTATGCGAACATTAACATATCATTCTTCAAAACATTATGGGAACATTACTTTTAAATGTTCTTTGAACGTTCTGAAACAAGTACACTGTAAAAAAAGAATTGTTGGTTTAACAAAGAGTTCATTGAAATCAAGAATTTGAGTTAATACAATGAAGGCGATTGGTTTAATCAACAGAAACTCAAAATATTGTTATCTGAACCACATTAATTATCTAAGTTGATTTGGGAAAAGAAAAACATTTTTTGATAACAAATCATGAAAATATTTTTTTTTACAGTGTAGTAACATTTAAAAACATTTCAGAAAAATGTTCCATGAACGATGAGTTATTTTTTTTGTGTGTGTTTTTGTGCTAAAGTTTTGAGAACATTATTAAAGGCCAGATAACTTTGAACGAACATTCTGGAAGAACGTTTGTTCATAACTTTGAGAGAACGTCCCCTGTCAGTGTGAAGCTCTTCATCACACAGACGTTTGAAAACACACGATGAACACTAACATATCAGACAAATTTTAATGTTTAATGAACATTGGAAAACACTTTATTTGGCTCAAACGCTGCAAATAGTAATGATGATGATTCAGAAGTGCCTTATAAATCATTGCACTTCTTTCGAAGGTGTGTGATGATTTCACACTCGTGGGACATTTTCTGGATGTTGTGCTGATGTATGTTTCGTTCTGAGGGATAAAGCTGGGAATAGATACTAATATAATCAGCGGTAGACCCGTCCATTCATCAGCCCTTGGAAAAGATGGAAAACATTAAACCTATCTGAAGTCTGTGCAGGTCAGGTCACATTATCATTCATCATGCGGCGCTCTGGGAATATTTCTTTGCGTGCAAGTTTCTGTATTTCTGTCACATCACAGAAACATCACAATTATGGCTCAATACGGGGAAAAGCTTCTGGCTGGAATGCTTGGAGAATTCCCTGAATCATTGTCCCTGACGGAGGATTTGTTCAGTCGAATCACTCTTCTCTATTGGGAGGTTTCTGGGCTGTTTCACTCGGCTCTTTTTGAAAGGCTAATGAATCTCAGAAAAACACAGTGTGTGTTATGATGAAATACAGAACAGAAGAGAGCTGAATCCAACATCATGAGCTGAAGGGCTTTTCTGCTCTCAATAGTGACACACAGCCTTGATTTGATGACTTCATATTATCAAATATGATTCATGAGATTCACCCCAAACTGATCCAACTGGTGTACAAATAAAAACTTGTCCGCTTGTCTGTGTTTGTTCCAGTCAGTCTGTCAGTGCTGCTGTTTAACACTGACTCTTTCTGCAGTTACATTGTTGCACCAGTAGGTGGCAACAAGTGACCGTCTTTATGAGTGAGTCATTTGAATCAGTTCATTCAAGCGATTCATTCAGGAACACTGATTCATTCAGGTACAATACAAGTGATTGCACGAGTAAGCCCTTTGAGTCATTAGTTGTGTTGGATTTGAAGCGACGCGGCACACATTGATCGATGTATGACATCAAAGTACTGATTCGAGAACCGACGGCTCTGTGTGATTTCGAATCGGGTTACTTACACCGATCGGTCTACACAGCGTTGCTTTTATGTCGAAAACCCTTTTTCAGTTAGCTGAATTGTTCAAAGATCATTTAGGAGCAAAACATCTGACTGTCTGTATAAGTGAGTCATTGAATCCTTCACTCAATCTATTGATCCATTCAGGAAGAAACAAGTGATCTATAACACACTCCTGCTCCTGTGATATTGCTTTAATATTCAGTGAGAATGAATGTGATTTGCTCCATGAAGATTTGATTGGATGGTGAAAGTGTCACTGAATTAAGAGTCTATTTTGATTTCATGTGTAGTTTTGTGTTTTTCTCTGGTCCGTAAAAATCAGCCCTCGTACAAAAGCACTAAAACTATGTTTCTTTGCAGAAATGATTCAGTTCGTTCAGCATCTTCAGGGATTTGGAGGCGCTGCTGTCTTTTCATCTCTAGATTTTCAGCAGATTTCAAGCAGACGTGTCCAAGTGGTCTCCAGCGAGGCATCTGATTATCTGTTCCAGGTCTTGTTTTCTCAGTAAACATGCCGAACACACTGGAGGAATATTTCTGTGAAACGCATGTGATTTTCCCCATGTGCTAACAGCCATCAGAACTCTGGCCAAGAGAGAAAGAACCGAGCCAAAGACTGATCCGACTTCCCTAATGAATCTCTGACATCTGCTCCATCTTTGAGCAGCAGATCTTCATTCACTGGTGCTCAGTTGTGTCTGACCTCTGACCTTATAGCTCTGACCTCTAACCTAATAAATGTTAAGAGGTCAGTCCTGGTTCTCTTCACCTCAATACACATTGTTTCAAAGCAGCTTTACAGAAAACCATGATGTTAATGTTTAAATTATCTTAATTTCTTCGTGCCTTATAGTCGCATTTAGCAGATTAGAGTTGTGCGATAATACAGTTACATTTTGAGCCGATGTAAACAATCATGCAGTTGAGATTTGCTTCATTGTGAGATTCATAAAGCCAGAAGGCGTCGTGAAGGTTTAAGCCTCCAAATGTCCGTTTTCATCCCTGATCAAACACAGCGGCACAATGAGAAACAGACCGTCATAATTACATTCACACAATTTCAGCTCTGATTTGATTTGTTTGTCAGTGTGACTGAAAACCACGTCTGTCCGATTCAAACACACACAGACTGACGACAGAGAGGAGGAGCGACGCTCATGAAATCAACAATAAACACACAACAGCAGAGCTGAGAACACAACCAAACACACACTCGACTGAGTTAGGCATGTGTGTGTGTGTGTGTGTGTTTGAGTGTGTGTCCTGAACTCAGTTCAGTTTCACCTTCAGTAATGACATTTGTCAAACATCAGTATCATCACAATTATGACTGTGATATTAATGTTTGTGTTTCAGATAGCAGGTTCCTCGTGTTCTCCATCTAAAGGACATTTTTGACACAATGCTTGTTTTTCTTTTGCTTGTTTTTCTCACATTAGCATAACAATATCAGATGATGTCAGTCGGGAACAAAGACACTGATTGAATTTGAGTCTTTGAATTTTCTGCATTTAATCGCATCTTTTGCTTTTGCTGACAGAAGCATCTGGAGTAAAAACACGAGAGCAGCACATCCATTAAACACACACTTCAGCTCAGTTTCTTATTTTCCTTTCTTTCAGAGCCAGATCGTGAAATAAGACAAATGTTTGAGCTAGAACAGACGTCCCAAAGGAGATGTGAGAAAATGTTTGGGAAAATATGGGAAACTGCCAAAGGTCAAGACAGAGAGGAATGACAGAAAATACAGTTTACAAACAAACTCCAGAGATCAAATGATTCATTCAGGGAAATTCATGTGTTCTGATTCATTCAGAGAGATGCATGTTTTCAGATTCGTTCAGAGAGATGCATGTTTTCGGATTCATTCAGAGAGATGCATGTGTTCAGATTCATTCAGGGAGATTCGTGTGTTCATCTGTATTGATTTAATGCTCTGATGTTTTGTATTGTTTAATAAAAATAAATAAATAAATAAAAAAAAAGATTTGTGTGTTCAGATTCATTCAGGGAGATTTGTGTGTTCAGATTCATTCAGGGAGATTCGTGTGTTCAGATTCATTCAGGGAGATTCCTGTGTTCAGATTCATTCAGGGAGATTCGTGTGTTCAGATTCATTCAGGGAGATTCGTGTGTTCAGATTCATTCAGGGAGATTTGTGTGTTCAGATTCATTCAGAGAGATGCATGTGTTCAGATTCATTCAGGGAGATTCGTGTGTTCAGATTCATTCAGGGAGATTCGTGTGTTCAGATTCATTCAGAGAGATGCATGTGTTCAGATTCACTTCTGAAACTCAAATTCTCTCATCTCTTCCAGTCGAAGTGCATCAGACTTCATGATGACAGTCAAAGTGTGTCCGACTGTGAGAGTTCATCTCTGTGTGAGAACGAGTGTCTCCCTCTCTTTTATCATGTTTATTGGAAGTAAATTGAATTTTACGGCCATTATGTGTTAATGTTTGTACTGATGCACTCTAGGAAGAGAAGAAGCATCAGTGATGTTCTGCTCATCTAGAGAGATTGAAGATGTGAGAGCATTAAATCTTCATCTGTGATGATGATGATGATGATGATGATCGGCTCTTCATGATCTCACAGCTAATTAACATTCATCAGGTATGAACTAAATTACAGCCAGTTTGTGCTAAAATATTCATTGGAATATTTAAAAAGGCAATACCATATGTAAATTAGATCAGAAATATTGTAACAGAGATGAAAATACAGAATTAGATCCATGCAAATACTAGAATATCATCTTCATATTAATATTAAGCTGTAGATCATTATTATTCCAGAGTATCGTTTCTCTGACAGATTAATATCCTGATGAATGAATCACAATCATCATGAGGAAATGAATCCATCATCTTCTCTCTGATGATTATCTGTCTGCTGGTCAACTTCAGGAGCCTCATTTATAAAATGTTTTAAATTTGATCTTACGATCATTTCTCAGATGTGTGTGTGATTCATAGAATGAACGTACACACAGAAAACGAGTGTACGCCTCTCCTTCAGATGTGAAATCTATACATCGCAAATGATCTTGAACTTGTGCATGTTACGTTACAGAGTGGTCGGACACAGAGATGTACAAGTAAGTAGTGTTTATTAGAACCAGTGAGCATAGACTGCAGTGCAGGAGTGAAGTGATGATAACAATGATGATGATTGAGATAAATAGAGATAGTTACAGTCCTTTCTGTTTTCAGATGAATGAGTCTTTGAAATCGCTGGAGCTGGAGATTGCTGGAGACAAAGGAGCACTCACACATGGACAAGGAACACACTGGGAGAACGGGATACACTGGAGACAGGTAAGTAGAGAGCGGGAGTCCTTGAGGTAAGCATACACGTAAGTATCTGCGAACGAGACCGGACATGGAGTGCTGTGTGTGAGTGCTCTTTGTAGTGGTGCTGATGAGTGCGTTAATGACGTGCAGGTGGCGGTGATCAGTATTCCGGTGATTGCGTGCGTTGTGATTGGTGGATGGTGGTGCCTGACATGTCTGTGACACTACCCCCCCCTCCACGGCCCGCTCCTGAGGGCCGAGGACCCCGACGTCGTGGTGGTCGTCCTCTTCCACGCTGGGCAGGTCTGTCAGGGTGGCTGTCGTGGAAGGTTTGAAGCAGGTTCGGATCGAGGATGTCGTTTCTTGGAACCCAGGAATGCTCTTCAGGGCCATAGCCTTCCCAGTCCACGAGGTACTCCAGCTGACCACCACGGCGCCGGGAGTCCAAGATCTCGTGAACCTCGTATGCTGCGCCGTCCTCCAGGATGTGTGGAAGGGGGGGTTCGGCGGCTGTCATGTCAGGCCCTGTGGAGACAGAAACAGAAGGGTGGTGAGGTTTGAGTAGTGAGACATGGAATGTGGGGTGAATACGATACCCAGGAGGAAGTTGGAGCTGATAGGTGACAGGGTTGATCTGCTTGATGATGGGGAATGGGCCAATGAACCTGGGACTCTTCTGTCCGGACTGGTATACTGGAGTGTTGGAGCAACGAAGGTCAGCCGTCATTCTGCGTCTGCGCAGGGCTCGTTGCAACTGGTGGTGTGCTGAGTCCCAGACCCTCTCGCTCTCTCGGAACCAGTAATCCACCGCTGGTACGTCCGATGGTTCCCCGTTCCAGGGGAACAGTGGGGGTTGGTAACCGAGTACGCACTGGAAAGGAGTGAGTCCTGTAGTCGGTTGCCATAGGGAGTTCTGCGCGTACTCGGCCCAACCCAAGTACTGGTTCCAAGAGTTCTGGTGGTCATGACAGACGGTACGGAGGAAGCGGCCGATCTCCTGGATTTTTCTCTCCGTCTGCCCGTTCGACTGCGGATGGTACCCTGAAGTCAGACTGACGGCCACACCTAGGAGTGAGTGGAAAGCCTTCCATACTCGAGAGATGAACTGAGGTCCTCTATCGGACACAATATCCTCAGGAATTCCGAAGTACCGGAATACATGGTTGAACAACAGCTCAGCAGTTTCCATGGCAGTGGTTAAACCTCTCAGTGGGATTAGACGACATGACTTGGAGAAACGATCGATGATTACAAGGATGCAGGTAAATCCATCAGATGCTGTAAGGTCGGTTATGAAATCGACTCCTAGGTGTGACCAGGGTCGATTTGGAACGGGCAGAGGATGGAGCTTGCCGGATGGTAGATGACGTGGGCTCTTCGAGATGGCGCACTCCCTGCAGCCCTGCACGTACCTTCTGACATCCGCTGCCATGTTTGGCCACCAGAAGCGTTCTTTTAGCAACGAGAGGGTTTCATTGACCCCCGGGTGACCAGTGCCAAGTGACGTGTGGGCTGAATGGATGGTTGGAGTGCGTCGTGACCGGGTGATGTGGAGCAAGCCTGGCGGGCAACCCGGCGGAGGGTTCGTGGAGGCATTGGAGGAGGGGATGGTCTCCTCCGACCACGTGATCGGACTGACGATGAGGGAACTTGGAATGATCAACTCAGGTTCTTCTGACTTTTCTTCTGGAGCATGGAGACGGGAGAGGGCATCAGCTTTTACGTTCTTTGAACCTAGACGATAGGAGATGGTGTAGTGAAATCGGGAGAAGAACATGGCCCAGCGGGCTTGTCTTGGATTCAGTCTTTTAGCAGCACGGAGATATTCTAGGTTCTTATGGTCAGTAAGGACCAGAAACGGGTGTTTGGCTCCCTCCAGCCAATGCTTCCACTCTTCCAAAGCTAACTTCACGGCTAGAAGTTCTCTGTCACCGATGTCATAGTTGACCTCCGCCGGGTTGAGCTTGCGGGAGAAGAAGGCGCATGGATGGAGCCTACTTGGTGTCCCCTGCTGCTGCGAAAGTACCGCTCCCACTCCGGTGGTAGAGGCGTCCACCTCCACGATGAAGGGCAGTTCTGGATCGGGGTGGACGAGGAGGGGAGCGGTAGTGAAGGCTTCCTTGAGGAGATCGAAGGCGTTGGTGGCAGCTGGAGTCCAGGACAGAGACTTGGACTTGTGACGGAGGAGACTGGTGAGAGGATGAGTGATGGAGCTGTAGTTCTTGATGAGTCGATGGTAGAAGTTGGTAAATCCAAGGAAGCGTTGTAATTCTTTTATGGTGGAAGGTTCAGGCCAGTTGGTGATGGATTCCACCTTCCTCTCGTCCATCCGGATGCCACTGTGGTCGATGCCATAGCCCAGGAAATGTACAGAAGACTGGTGGAAGGAGCATTTCTCAGCTTTCAGGAACAGATGGAACTGACGAAGACGTGTGAGGACCTCCGCAACGTGTTGGCGATGTTCGGCCAGGCTCTGGGAGTAGATGAGAATGTCGTCGATGCAAACCAACACGAACCGGTTGAGGAACTCCTGGAGCACCTCATGAATGAAGTCTGGGAATACGGAGGGGGCGTTGACCAGGCCATACGGCATAACGAGGTACTCGTAGTGGCCGGTAGGTGTGATGAAGGCGGTCTTCCACTCGTCCCCCTCGCGTATCCAGATGAGGTTGTACACGCTGTGGAGGTCCAACTTCGTGAACACAGTGGCACCACGGAGATGTTCCAGGGCCGCCGGGACGAGAGGAAGGGGATAACGGAACTTGACAGTGGTTTTGTTGAGTGAGCGGTAATCAATGCAGGGCCTCAAGCCTCCGTCCTTTTTTGCCACAAAGAAGAAGCTTGAAGCAGCAGGGGAAGTAGACGGGTGGATGTAACCTTGATCGAGGGCCTCTCTGATGTATTCCTCCATGGCCTTCTCCTCCGGGATGGATAATGGGTAGATCTTTCCTTTAGGCACTGGTTCACCCGGAAGCAGATCGATGGCACAGTCCCATGGCCGGTGTGGAGGCAGCTTGGAGGCTCTCTGTGGGCAGAAGACATCACTAAAGGGGGCGTAACATTTAGGGATGTCGATGGAATGTTTCTCCACAGGACTCTCGATGGATGTGGCATAGATGGAAAGTTCGTTGGGAGAAGCTCGTGGAATGGGAAGTTCAGAGAAGCAATGTGAGAAACAGGTTTCGCCCCACTTCAGGATTTCGCCCGTTCTCAAGGAGATGGTGGGATTGTGCTGCTCCAGCCAGGGACGCCCTAGAACCACGTCAGCGGTGGAATCCTCCAGAACCAGCAGATGTATTGCCTCCAGGTGTAGTAGTCCAACTCGCAGCTGGATGGGTCCCACCACATGGCGGACTTGCTTACGGCTGAGGGGTTTGCCAGTTATGGAGTTGATCTGGTAGATAGTCGGAGACGGAGAGGTCTTGAGATGGAGTTGCCGGCAGAGGGCGCCAGAGATGAAATTGCCGGCTGACCCTGAGTCGAGGAGCGCAACCACTGTAAGTGAGACACCAGCAGCAGTAAGATTGACAACAGTGGTGAGTGGTTTCATTTTCTGAATTGAAGGAATAATGGCTCTCACCATGGGGCGAGGTGGTCGTGTGGGGCATGCCGAGATTACATGCCCAGGCGTACCACAATATAGACAGAGGTTCAGGGTCAGCCGACGTTGGCGCTCAGAGGGAGTGAGATGGGAATTTTCGACTTCCATGGGTTCGTTGGCTGGTTCTGGGGAGTCGACGGGTTCGGACCGGCAGAGGAGTGAGGTGGAAAGTGACTGGCCCTGGTGTTCTTGAAGACACGCGTGCATACGAGTGGCGCAGCAGATGGAAAGCTGGATGAATTTCTCTAGGCCGATGGAATCCTCGTATGCAGCGAGATGCAGCCACACCCGAGGCTCTAAGATCAGATCTGAGCGTACACACACTCTAAGATCAGATCTGTGCGTACATACACTCTTAGATCAGATCTGAGCGTACACACACTCTAAGATCAGATCTGAGCGTACACACACTCTTAGATCAGATCTAGGCGTACACAGACTCTAAGATCAGATCTGTGCGTACACACACTCTAAGATCAGATCTAGGCGTACACAGACTCTAAGATCAGATCTGTGCGTACACACACTCTAAGATCAGATCTGAGCGTACACACACTCTAAGATCAGATCTGAGAGTACACACACTCTAAGATCAGATCTGAGCGTACACACACTCTTAGATCAGATCTGAGCGTACACACACTCTTAACATCAGATCTGTGCGTACACACACTCTAAGATCAGATCTGAGCGTACACACACTCTTAGATCAGATCTGAGCGTACACACACTCTTAGATCAGATCTGAGCGTACACACACTCTAAGATCAGATCTGAGTGTACACACACTCTTAGATCAGATCTGAGCGTACACACACTCTTAGATCAGATCTGAGCGTACACACACTCTTAACATCAGATCTGTGCGTACACAGACTCTAAGATCAGATCTGAGCGTACACACACTCTTAGATCAGATCTGAGCGTACACACACTCTTAACATCAGATCTGAGCGTACACACACTCTAAGATCAGATCTGAGCGTACACACACTCTAAGATCAGATCTGAGCGTACACACACTTTATAAATGAGGCCCTGGTCCGGCTGCTGGTGAAGACTGGTCAAAGTTATTTCATGTTGACTTCAGAAAATCATTTCAGAAAAGAAATTGTGTTTGTTTCTAAAAATAATCCTCACATTCTTTCAGCTGTGTTCAGATGTGAAAGCAGATAAATGAAATGTTCCCAGGGTTGTTTAGTTTGTGTTCATATCCGCTATCAGCGACTAAACACTTTTATTGTGTGTGTGCGTGTGTGTGTGTGTGCGTGTGTGTGTGCGTGTGCGTGTGTGTGAGTTCTGCTCTTCTTCTATCCTTCAGTTTCATATATGCATTACTTTATTTCTTTATTTTAAACATATCAATAACAAACATATATTTAAATAACATCCAAAAAACAAGAGAAATACGTTGTATGACTTAATATAAAATCATTTAAGGCCATTATAATTATATTTTAATGCAATAATCAACACACATGATTCCATAACAGCATGTAAGGTGGGAACATTATTAAATACAAACATTTGGCTTGTGGGAGTTTAAGTAAAAATCATAATGCATCAATAAATGTCACCTGAATCCTTCTCGTTTTAAGTGTGTCTCTCAACACTCAACAGCACAGATTTGATCTTTATATATATATTTACAGTGAGATATGTCATTATTCTTGCTGTCCTCAGAGTGTAATCTGTGTTTATGGAGGTAACATCTCCAGTGTGACGTCACTGACCCCTGCTGGTCATTCAGCCTCAGTGAATCCTGGTGAATCACAGCATCTGTTCACAGTTTAGTTCTGAAGGTCTCGTCTGATATTCTGGGCTCTTGTACTGAATCCTGCTGAAGTTAACTCTGTTTTTAATTCTATGCTCTCGATATATCTCGTTTCTCTAATTGTTTAACTCCTCTACACAGTGTTTGACCAGCAGGTGTCGCCGCAGCCTGTGTTTCTCCTGCTGTTGTTTTGTTTCACTGGAATCCTAGGAAGCGTCTGTGCGCGACGTGGATGTGCGCATGCGCAGAAACTCTAGCTGCTGGAGAACTTTTTGATTGACACTTTGTTTGAGTGTGTAACATCTGCAGTTCGGCGCTTTAAACCAGCCGATGCGGTTCGGGGATGAGTTTGGGTCCGGTCAACCCGCTGCTGTGGTTCCGGGTGTGTGATGAGGGCGATCTGGAGAGCGCGCGGCGGGTCCTGGAGGATCCGGGCGGGTTCGGTCATGTGGACGGGACCGATGAGGAGGGAAACACGGCGCTGATGTTCGCGGCAGCCGGAGGACACGAGCAGCTGGTTCGGTTCCTGCTGAGGAAAGGAGCGTCAGTGGACCGACGGAACCATTACGGCTGGACTCCTCTGATGCAGGCGGCCAGGTTCAGATTCACATTCACTCCAGATTCACTCCAGATCTAATCTAATGCACACTGTCACTGTGAGAGAGAGAGTCAGAAGGGTTGTTTATTATAAGATGATCAGTTTCTTCAAAGGTGTTTAAAAATCATCATTCTGTCTTTCTTCTGTGGAACATAAAGAAGGTGTTTTGAGAAATGTCTCACTGGTGTTTGTTTGTTTGTTTGTTTGTCCTCCTCGTTGTGCTTCAAAACATCTTTTATTTCAGGGGTTTTCAGTCTTTTAGATCCACAGACCCCCAAATATGATCGAGTGACCCCATCCTAAAGGCACCTCAAAATACTATAGTAATTTATAGTAAATACTGTAGTGTTTTTGAACCATACTATAGTAAAGTACTTGAATTAATTTGTTGTGGTAATTCTATAGTTGCTGTGGTAATATAACAACTATAGTAATATAAACAAATTACTTTACCCAATACTGTTCTAAGCTTTGTACATCTGCAGGGTATATTATACTACAATACACTAGTTTACTGTAGTAAAAACTAAAGTATACTACAGTATTTATTACAGTTGTTCAGTTCACTATAGTTAATACTGTAGCATTCATTAACAAAGTGTTGTACATACTATAATATATACAGTATACTACAATTTACTATAGTATGATTCAAAAACACTATAGTATTTACTGTATATTACTATAGTATTTTTTCATGTGGGTAAAGTCATAAATACTGAGAAAGATAAATAAGTGTAGTGTAAAATAGTTTCATTATGACTTTCTCACTATAGTACTGTACTGTTAGATGTATTATTCATTTAAATCAATCAGCTCATTTATTTAAATTAAATTATTTTTGTTGTAATCCAGTGTGAATGAATGAATGTTATTAAATAGCCCTTTTTTATTTTAGTCAGATTTTGTTAGTTTAATATTATATTAGTTTATTATTTATTCATTCTTACTGTTTTTTTCTTCAGTGTTTTTCTCTAAAAACCCTGTTTATGTCCCACAGAAGAAAGAAAGACATTCACAGAGATTATTTCTGGATTTTCTGTCCCTCTCATATCATTTTTATTCTTCATTTACACACAGCAGCTGTAGTTTAGTGCTTGATGAATTTGGCTTATTAAACTGAAGATAATTATGAGTGATTAGCATGATATTTATTATTGCATTGTTTACAGCTGTGATAAACCGCGACTCTGAGTGAGTAATGAGAATGTTTATTCATGAATTACTATAATTAGTTTTCAGCGTTTGCATAATGTGCCATTCATAATTGAAGTCAATTTAGCAAATTATAACTCACTCAACACTGAATAGTAATAAAGCTCTGTGTAATTGTATTACATGATTAATGGAAACATGATGTTTTACTCAGTCAGCTGTTTGCAGCCGTTAGAGTCGCAGGTTTCTGATCTGACGCTCCGTCCGCAGGTTCGGTCATGTGACTGTGGCTCATATCCTGCTGGAGAACGGCGCCGAGATCAACGGCAGGAACCGGATGGGCGCCAGCGTCCTCACCATGGCCGCGCGCGGAGGTCACGCTCACCTGGCCAAACTCCTGCTGGAGAACGGCGCCTTCGTGGACGACTTCGACCACCTGTCGGCAGCGGACGGGAACGGCAGCATCCCCGGAGACAACGGCAGGACGTTCCTGGAGATCACGGCTCTGCTGGCCGCCGCTCAGCACGGGCACGAGGCCGCGGTCCGTCTGCTGCTGGAGTGGGGCGCAGACGTCAGTTTCTGTCAGAAGAGCACGGGCTGGAGCGCGCTGATGCTGGCGGCCGCCGGCGGGACTCTGAGCGTCACACAGCAGCTGGTGGAGCGAGGAGCCGATGCCGATCATCTCAACGTCCTGGGCAAGACGGCCTTCGAGGTGGCGCTTCAGCTGCAGCACAGAGAGGTGAAGAACTACCTGGACGCCATCACCACCGTCCGGCCGCAGCCAGGTAAACCCGCAGATCCACCTAATGATCAAGACAAGCATATAGATGTAATATAAGTCTCTGGTGTCTCCAGAATGTGTGTGTGAAGTTTCAGCTCAAAATCCCCCACAGATCATTTATTATAGCTTGTCAAATTTGCCCCTTTTTGGGTGTGAGCAAAAACACGCCGTTTGTGTGTGTGTCCCTTTAAATGCAAATGAGCTGCTGCTCCCGCCCCCTTTCCAGAAGAGGGCGGAGCTTTAACAGCTCAACAACAACAAAGCTGGAGAATCTCCCGCAGCCAAAATGAGGATTGTCAGTAACGGTGTTCAGCCTTACATTGTTCAAACCGGAGTCGACACTGATGGAGAGACTCAGGAAGAAGTTACAACTTTTAGAATGAAACTGGACGTTTCTGAATGGTTAGTGGGTTTTAGGGTTAGTGATGTCACAACCCGGGAAGAAGATCGTTGTAGTTCCTACCAGCTGTTTGTTGTAGTCCTTAAACAGAGAATTCTGTAAAAGAAAATATCTCCCTTTTCAGAATCAGAATCAGAAAGAGCTTTATTGCCAGGTATGTTGTTTACACATACTAGGAATTTGTTTTAGTGTCAGAAGCTCCACAGTGCAACAGAGTGACAGAGACAAGACACGACACATAATAAAAATAATAAAATAATAATATACAAATTTACAAGATAGACAAAGTGCAAAAAAAAAAGAAGCAAAAAACAATATATAATACAGACAATTGTATGTACAGTTATGTGTGCAAATTTAAAATAAAAATAAGTGTTTTAAGTAAATAATGTGTAATAGTGTTGTGTGTTCCGTGTTTGTCAAGTGTTCATGAGATGAGATTTTCCTTCATAACTTTGCAGATGTTGTTTATGATCAAACAGCAACATTACACACTAACTAAAGTTGAAAAAGTAAAATCATAATCAACCACCCCTTAAATACTCAACAGATGATGAGAAGAAACGGCCTGATGTCTTCCATGCGCTGAAGTTAGGTGAGTTCAAGTTTTAAAAATATTAAACTTCTCAGTATTAAAAGTGGAGTCGAGCTGTAGATCAAGAGTTGAACACACTAATGAAGGACTGAACTCTTGTGCAGGAAACGCTCAGCTGGTGAAGGAGATCGTGGAGGAGGACGCGTCGCAGGTGAACGTGTCGAACGCAGACGGCGCGTCTCCTCTGATGATGGCGGCCGTCAGTGGGCAGCTGGAGGTGGTGCAGCTGCTGGTGGAGAAACACGCAGACGTGGACAGACAGGACTCGGTGCACGGCTGGACGGCGCTCATGCAGGCCACGTACCACGGGTCTGTAAACAGTGTGACACAAGCTCCCGCAGGTCCTCACCCTGCGTTCAGTTTGGTCAAATGGAAGGTCAAAAAAGGGTTAAATTGTATAAGAAAAGTCTTAATTATCATTTCAAGAGGTGTTAAATTTGGGGACTATAAAGCAGGAATTGCAGTATGGCTGCAGGAAAAAACACGGTGCTGTTTCTACAATCACAGAATGCTGCGCATTTATGCTTATGATCTACTGTTTATGAATTATGACAGTGTTTATATTGTACCTGCAAACTCGTCGACCTTCAGCAAAATTCACCGTTCTGACATTGAAGGAGGCCATACATGTGACTCGCTTAAATCTGAGGAGTTTTTTATTTTATTTTATTTTTAAATTTTTAACCTATCTATCTGTATGTGCAGGTCTTTAAAAAGATATTAAAAGCCTTAAGTTTGATTTGTCAGATGCTGCAGATCCTTCAGCATGTTGTGTACAGCTTTCCTGTAGCTCAGTGGTTAGAGCATGGCACTAGCAATGCCAAGGTCATGGGTTCGATCCCAGGGATTGCACATACTCAGATACAAATGTATAGTATAATGCAATGTAAGTCGCTTTGGATAAAAGCGTCTGCCAAATGCATAAATGTAAATGTAAATGTGTTTGTGTTGATCAGGAATAAAGACGTGGTGAAGTTTCTTCTGAATCAAGGCGCTGATGTCAACCTGAGAGCCAAGAACGGATACACGGCCTTTGACCTGGTCATGCTCCTGAACGACCCTGGTGAGCGAGCGTTTGGGCTGCGGTCAGCGGTGTGTGTGTGTGTGTGTGTGAGTCTGGTGCTGATGTCGTGTTTGTGCGGCAGACACTGAGCTGGTGCGGCTGCTGGCGTCGGTGTGTATGCTGCTGGACAGAGATAAGAGCAAACACAGAGGAAAATCTCCCGCCAAGAGACGGATGTCTCTCAATGTGCCACTGCCACCTGATGACAGAGGCGGCCTGAAGGTAACGGCACTGCCCTTGACCTCTGACCCCCAAAGGATTGAGCAGATATTTTCTTCCAATTGAACATGTGAAAATCCTAAAATTTGTTTTAGCTTGCAATATTCACATCTGCAAACTCGTTCACCGTTCTGAACTTGGCCAATTATTTTTTTGAATGTCGGAAGTCTTTGTTTTTCATTTCGACGTCATTGCCGTTGTTTCTACCTAAACAACATGTAGTTCTTTTATAATATCAGGATTTCCAATCCAAACAGAAACTCTCCGTTTCCACTGGTCTGTATATTTCTTCCGTGTTTCTTCTCTCATCAACAGTCCTGGTGGAATCGCATGTCCAACCGCTTCCGCAGACTGAAGCTGACGCACACGCTGAGACACGGGCTCTCCACCAATCGGCTCGCTCCGTTCCCCGATGACCCCGCCCTCCCTCTGGACGCCACCATGAAAGCGCAGGGCGGCAGTGAGGTGGAGTCCAGCGCTGAGGTCAGCGCCGCATGGACCAAGAGTAAAGACTGCGGTACGAGAGTTGAGTTTGAGCTCATCAGGAGCGTTTGTTCTGCTTAGTGCAGGATTAACAATAAAAGAAACAACACGCAGTAAAGCCATGATGCTGTTTTATTGTAGGTTTGAACGGAACAGGAAGTGGGAAAGATGACTTCCTCATCACGACAATGGTACATTTGTTTAATTTAAACATGTTGAAGTCTTGAAATGTGTACGTTTCCCTAATCGTTATCCGTCTGGCAGCTGAGGAACGGAGCGCCGCTCGCTCGTCTGCCCAATGAGAAGCTGAAGGCCGTCATCCCGCCCTTCCTGCCGCCGTCTAACTTTGAGCCGTGGAGCTCGGAGCGCTGTGGGTCAGTGAAGGAGGGCCGGAGCGGAAACATGCCTCAGAGACCCGGCAGAACCAGCTGCACCAACTCTGATATAGTGAGAGAGTCATGTGACACATCAACACATCTCCATTATCCGGATTGTGTTTGTTCTGTTTAATGAGTGTGTGTGTGTGTGTGTGTGTTGTAGACGTCCATTAGTCGAGTGGTCAGCAGGTCCATCAAGTTTCCCAGCATCACCAAAGGCCCCTCCCCCTCCAACTCAGGCAACTATAACTCCGCCCACTCCTCAGGCGGGTCCAATGGTGTGGGAGGAGTCAACCGTCATGCCTCTGACTCCCACAACCGCTCAGGTGACTCCGCCCACCCGCTGACATCATGCATCTGTAGTAACATGACTAACAGTTGATCCTGATCATGTGTGTGTGTGTGTGTGTGTGTGTGTGTGCAGGTGGCAGCGGTGCGGACAGTGTTCTGTCTCAGATCGCGGCTCAGAGGAAGAGAGCGGCTGGTCTGTTGGACAGCAGGATGGTTGCTGTTGAGACGCCCAGTCCTGCAGCGACGCCGCTGCCCTCTGCGCCCGACATCAGCCCGCCGGACAGCCACGGCAGACGGGTGCGTGTCAATGAACGAGTGTGTGTGTGAGTGTGTGTGACACTCTTATCCTCTGTGTGTGTGTGTGTGTTTCAGAAACTGGAGTTAAAGAAGCGTCCTCAGTCAGGAAACTCGTCCACGTCCAAGAGCACGTCTCCCACCCTCACGCCCTCTCCGTCGCCCACCCCGAAGCCGCCGGCCGCAGACTCGCTGTCATCGTCCACACAGCCCCGATCCAAGAGCAGCGGCGGCTCCAGCAGCGGCACCATCACCGACGAGGGTCAGACGCGCGATTACTGCCGTTATACAGATACTTGTAAACACTGTAACCCACACACTTTATTTAGTTTGTTTTTATACCCTTAAAAAAGAGGTTTTGGGAGATTTTGTCAGTTTTGGCTCATTTCTACGGAAGACCTTTTCCGCCACATAAGAAAAATTCATAATTTAAACTTTTCATCTCATAATTGACTGTCAATTTCAACATTTCTAATGTCATAATTATGATATATTTTCATATGTGGTGTAAATGGGCTTCTCTCTGATGGTCTTCTCATGCACAGATGAGCTATCAGGGATTCTGAGGAAACTTTCTCTGGAGAAATATCAGCCCATCTTTGAGGAGCAGGAGGTGCGTCTGTCTGTTTGAACTATTTGCAAATAATATTTTTATTTTAAATATGCACAGTGAACACATTCATATTCTCACTAAATAAAAGTTAAACAAAATGTAGTCATCAAATATTATTAAACATTTGGCTTACACTGTTTCCATGTTTACTTTCACACTTATGGATTTACATTTCACATTTTTCACGTTTTTATGCATTTGGCAGACGCTTTTATCCAAAGCGACTTACATTGCATTACTCTATACATTTGTATCCGAGTATGTGCAATCCCTGGGATCGAACCCATGACCTTGGCATTGCTAGTGCCATGCTCTAACCACTGAGCTACAGGAAAGCCTAAACAAGATTTAGCAGACGTTTTTATCCAAAGTGAATTAAAAATAAAGAATCGCGCTGTAATTCCTGCTCCGCGTCTGTAAACATGAACTCTGATGAACACAGGTGGACATGGAGGCGTTTCTGACTCTGACTGACGGAGACCTGAAAGAACTGGGAATTAAAACAGACGGACCGCGGCAGCAGATCCTGGCGGCCATATCGGAGCTGAACGCTGGGAAAGTGAGTTTCTCTGTGATCCGTTTGAATTAGAGGCTCATTTTAAAGGCTTAGTTCATCTTCAGAACACAAATTAAGATATATTCATTTGTGTTCTGAAGGGTGTGGAACGACACGAGGGTGAGGAAATAATGACAGGATTTACATTTTTGGGTGAACCAACCCATAACTGTAAACATAGTGATGAAAATCTTCTCATGACAGGGGAGGGAAAGACAGATTTTACAAGAAACCATCCATAACTTCCAGTCTTCATTTGGCAGCAGCGCCAGTAACCCTCGACCCGCGGGACGTCCGCGCTGTGAGTGACTCTCTGTCCGCTCCACACTGTTAATGTTCTCCAGTATCTAATACTGATCTTCTGTGAACTCATGAGAATCTGTGTTCAGCTCCGTCAGGCTGGAGTCGACATCAGCTGCAGTCGTCCAGCAGACGCTGACGGTCCAATCGACGCTGTAATTCAGAGGGAAGATGGTGTAACACCCTCGCCTCACACCAGGGGGCGACGCAGCACCACGAGGTCACGGCAGGACGCATGTGATTCAGGTCATGAACGAGCAACTGAACCTTCAGCACGGTTACAGTGTTTCGTTCAGAGAACACGTGAAGCGCTCCAGACTGATGAAGGTGTCTGCTTCTGTTCTGTCGTTGTGCAGGACTGTCATTTATTATTATTATTATGTGTTTTATTTGTACTTACGGAGAGTGTTTAAGCACAATATTCAGTTTTTCACTGTTGTGAATCTGTTTCAGTGAACCTTACAGTGAAATTATAGATTCACCAACCATCTTAATTCTTCTGGTACATTATTAAAACCAACCCAGATCATGCGTGTCATGTCTTCTTCGAGTAATGGGAAGTGTAACTGTGTTTTGTCCTGTGAGCGGCTCAGACCAGCTCAAGAGTCGATGTGGAGTGAACTGAATCAGTGACTCGTTCGTTCACACAGCGACTCACTGACCTCAATAACAGCAGATTTACTTCCAGCCCACTGAACCTGCTGGATGTTTGCAAACATGTGATTATTCGTGTCCCTGCGAGAGTTTGTGCTCAGAGACTCTGTTAAGTGATTGAGAGATATTAATTGATCTCATCAGTGGAAGATTCAGAGTTGAGATCATGTTTATATAATATTAAACATGCGAAACGCTCTGAAGATTACTGTGTTTATTTATTAATCACTTTGTCATTAAATGAGGTGAACCACATGCAGCTTTATTTCCCACAATCTTCTGCTTGTCAGGGGTCAGGGGTCAGTTTAGGGTCGGTACAGTGACAGTGTGTGGTGTAAACGGTTGCGTGCAGTGAGGGATTGTGGGAGATTAAATGGGCTGATCCTGTAGAGATGGATGGGATTTATCCTGCAGAGCATCACAACACTCAAATATCACACAAACATGGATTAGATGATGTGTGAGCAAATGTCTTCAAGCTGCTTTTCAAAAAAAACCTTTTAATTAACTTATTTATTTTTAATAAGTACATGAATGAAATGGGCATATTCGTATGCATCCATTTTCAAACATTTAGCCATTTTACGAAACACTTGTGAAGTGACATGTGGCCAAGTACGGTGACCCATACTCGGAATTTGTGCTCTGCATTTAACCCATCCAAGTGCACACACACAGCAGTGAACACACACACCGTGAACACACACCCGGAGCAGTGGGCAGCCATTGCTGCGGCGCCCGGGGAGCAGTTGGGGGTACGGTGCCTTGCTCAAGGGTCTCACCTCAGTCGTGGTATTGAGGGTGGGGAGAGCGCTGGACATTCACTCCCCTCACCGACAATCCCTGCCGGACCTGAGACTCGAACCCATGACCTTTGGGTTACAAGTCCGACTCTCTATCCATTAGGCCACGACTGCCACAAATGTTATGACGTCACACATCATTCTGCCATTCGTCTCCAATTTGTGCGATTTTAACGGCAGTGCAGTTGCGTCCCAAATGACGCACTATACACTATGCACTTATACACTATGCACTTATACACTATGTACTTGTGCACTGTGCACTCATCCATGTAGTGCATGAATTGTATAAGGTTATTTTGTCATTTAACAACGGAGTCTGATCCCCCCTTCCCCTCCACTACATCATTAATTAGACACACACATGCATTATTTCTCCAGCACTTCAAATGTTATTTTTAATGTGACGACCACAAACATTATTTGTTCATCCTTCTGAGATCGTCCTCATTGTAAAACCGAACGTTTAAAAATGTAGGAAATTCAACATTTGATAGAAAACACTTATTTAAAAATAAAAAAGACAATAATTACCACTTTAACCAGCAGGTGGCATTTATTTGTGCATATATCAGCCATTTCCTCTAATCGTTTTTCACTTCGCTTTTGACTAAATATTAAACATTATAAAATAACTAGGTTTAAAAATACATTTTGTCAGTGTGAAGTATGAAATTCTTAAAAATCTCATGAAAAACAATAACTTTTCTTGTGAATGAATGACAGAAAGCGCTCTCACTTTAATCACAGCAGCGGTCAGTCAGTGATTTCAGCACACTTGAGAAAACACACATTTTATTCAATTAATCTAACTAAAGTGCACAATCAATATTTAATTTTGGAAGCTTTTTTTCACGTAAAAGTGTGAAAACTGCTGGTCGAGTTGAATTTAGCCGAGGAGGAACACTGATGAACGTCTTTATTGATTTATTTATTTTTTATGCTGTCTTTCGTTTTAATAACTAAATTAATGCTATGCCTGACTATTCAAGTGACTATATTCTGATTATAAACTCAGTATTACACTACTGATGCTCAACACACCAGCACGTGACTCTCACCGGATGTTTTCCAGCTGGCTTATATTACTGCGGAAGTTCTAAAGAACACTCTGTGCATATAGTCCATTCATGTCAGATTTTGTTTCTGATTTGAAATATGTTATTTAATTGTGAGTTCGCCAAGCAGTTTCTGAGATTTCAGGATTCCCCATTCAAATAGATGGACTTGGTCTTGGATGCCCGGAGACGAATGAACAGAGGACTTTGCTGTTAGTCACCATAGAAGCTACTATGGAATGCCAAAGCTGCCAAAATAATAAAGAAATACATAAATATTAAAAGAAATGTAAAAGAACAAAATTAAATAAATAAATATACAAAAAAAGTGTATTTATACTTTTATTTGCTTAAGTATAATTGTATTTTTCATCATTTATTTATTCTTTAACATAAAAAATACATTTAAATGTATTTCTACATTTCTTCATTTCTTTGTCCGTATGGTAATGTATGGTAAACATTTCTTTGTGTTGATTGGTGTGTCTGAGGTAAAACACGCCCCCCTGCATGAGTTACCTCAAACATTAGTAATCGAGATCAGAGTGGGAGGGGCAATGCTTTGAGGCCACAGTTACTCATTATAAATACAAAGAAATGTGTAAATATATAAATGTGAAAATAAGTAAATGAATGTAGACATGAATACATATATAAATAAATAAAAGTGGAAAAAATAAATGTTTAAATAAATTAAAAAATAAAATGTGAAAAAAATACAATAATACATAAGTAAATAAAAGTATAATTACACATTTATCTTTGTTTTGTTTCTTAAATTTCTTTGTATATTTATTTATGCGTTTATTTATTTATTTTCAGCTTTGGCATTCCATAATATAAACAGTGACATTAATGTTCATTAACGTGTAAATTCATAAAAGGAAAGAGCGCAGATATATGGAGCCAAATAAACTTTAATGATCAAATTCATCAAAATTAATTTAGTATTCATTGAGAACTTTAGAAAGTTTGTGATTTTACCACATGTAATCCTTTATTATCGCTCATTTCGGTCAGTTTGTCCTTCATTGACTGTCGAATAAATGAACAGATGATTCTTCAATCCGAAGCTTTTCTGAAATCCGACGATGTTTAAATGTTTTATCTTTTATTCCGTTAAAATCCAACTGTCCACGAACGACTTCATATGAGCTTCTGAAGAGAGAGAGAGAGAGAGAGAGAGAGAGAGAGAGATCCCTCCCCTCAGTGTGTGTGTGTGTGTGTGTGTGTGTGTGTGTGTGTGTGTGTGTGTGTNCTCAGAATCGCGTGCGAAGAGTCCGGCGTGTCATTCTGTGGAATCCGCCACCTGAAACACAGTATATAACAGCAAACACACACACACACACACACACACACTCGAGTCTCTGCAGCTCATTCTGCGCGCGATCATCACAGCAGGTACTTCATAATGATTTATTGATTATTAGAGATCAGCTTTGAATGTAAACAGCTCCAGAGTCGTTTAAGAATGAATCTTTGAATCAATCATTCATTCGATTGATTCTGTTTAAACTGGAGCGAAAATGGAAGTAGTTTCTGAGTGCGAGAGATTCATGACTGACACTGAACTGTTTATTATGATTGTTATAATTACTGAATGAACCTGTTGTCTGTTTCAGAGCATCTGTTGAAGATGATTCCACCTGGAGACTGTCTGTACGCGGGGAGGAAGAGGAGGAAACCCATCCAGAAACAGTTAAGACTCGTGCCTGTACTTATGATGAAGAGTAAACTGATCACTGCTTGATCTGAATCAGAGGATCCTGAAGCACTTCACTATATTAATGATTGTTGTTATCATATTAGTATTATATGTGACCCTGGACCACAAAACCAGTCATAAGGGTCGATGTTTCTGAAATTGAGATTCATACATAATCTGAAAGATGAATAAATAATCCATTGATTATGGTTTGTTTGGACAATATTTAATCTGGAATCTGAGGGTGCAAAAAACAATCTAAATATCGCTTTAAAGTTGATCAAATGAAGTTCTTAGACAAAAATACGATACGATACAAAAATACATATTTGATATATTTATGGTTGGAAATGTACAAAATATCTTTATGGAACATTAATATGGCTGTTGCTACAAATATACCCGTGCGACTTATGACAGGTTTAGTGGTCCAGGGTCATCAAAATAATGAAAGTGTAAATGTTTATGTGACAAAAGAGAAAGTCAAACTGTCCAGAGTTAGAAATGACTGAAAAAAGATCAAATCAGTAAATATTGAGTTGAATATAAACATTAATAAAACCTCAAAATGTTTTAAACTTGCTGAAACTGTAGATTCATAACTGTCCTGAGATGAAGCTTTGCCAGTATTTATGTCGAATATATTATTATTATTATTATATATTTATATATTTGTAGCTGTGCTTTTAATCAGTTCAGAAGTCAGTCGGAGTGAAGCAGAAGCTCGTGAAGCCGTCGGTTTATTTATTTGAAGCTCTTTCTGTCGTGTTTGTTAGTTTGTTACTGTTTTTTGCTCTTGATGAAGTGACCTGTGCTCGGGGTCAAGGGTCAAGGGTCAGTCAGGTGTGCAGAAGCGTAAAAACATTCATTCATACGACTCGTGAACCGTTAGATTAAATGTCCACCTTTAACCCTCAGAGACTCAGGCTTGGAAATTATAGATGATTTATTTTTATTTTTAAGAAGCCACTGGTTATGATCATAATCATGTGAACATTACTAGATCTTTATTACAGCATGTTCATTTCTTTATGTTTTCTGTCACTGAACATTATATTACAGGTCACATGTGTATATTTCTAAAGCTGTGATGTCATTGGCTCTGTGACTGTGGCATGCTGGGAAACTCAAAGATGAAATATGTGTGACTGGATGTGTTTCACTCCGGTGAAGAGCGTTTATCTGCCGTGGATCTCGGAGGGTTGAACCCAAATGATCTGTTCAGTTCTTCATAACTGTGTTGTGTTTTATATAGCAGAAAACCAGCGGTGGTGACAGAGAAATCCAACCCGTCGAAGCGTCACCGCGACCGTCTGAACGCCGAGCTGGACCGGCTGGCCAGTCTGTTGCCCTTCTCACCCGAGATCATCTCCAAACTGGACAAACTGTCCGTCCTGCGACTGAGCGTCAGCTACCTGCGGGTCAAGAGCTTCTTCAGCGGTAAGACGCGTTTGATGTGGGTGTGAGTGTGTGTGTGTGTGTGTGTGTGTGTGAACCAGTCGTGGCATTCAGCTCACGTTTGACAAAAAACATCACGCTTTTTTACAGTACTGTGAAACTGGAATGTGTGTATTTGAGTAATTGCTCTGCTTTCTGAAATATTCCAGATCTGTAAGATTTTTGCCATTACAGTTGATTTAGCAATGATCAATTAGTGTATAAAAGTTTAGATGGTGATTAGGAATGATCTCTGGATGAACACACATCATGAACACACACTGTGTTAGTGTGTTTGGTTTATTGCGGTTCTGGCCGTGTGTGTGTCAGTGATCGCCGGTCCAGATTCAGTGCAGCTGCTGTTTGTTCAGTGTGAATGAAACTGACGAATGACCTGCATAACTCAAGACAGAACNTCAAGACAGAACTGTGTTTTTATAAATATACAAATAATTAATTTGTATTAAACATTAAATCTTTAAATACATTATTAATTATATTAATTCATTCATTATTAATTACATTAATTAATTATGTAAATCTGACTTCCTGCTATATATATATATATATAAGTGAGTGTGTGTGTGTGGGCATGTTTTTGTGAAATATCAGGACACAAATGTGTATAATGACATGGGTATGACACAGGTATTACAAGAAGAGGTGATTTATGAGGACATTACTCCATGTCCCCACTTTTCAAAAGGCTTATAAATCACACAGAATGAGTTTTTGTGAGAAAGTAAAAGTGTGCACAGTTTCCTGTGATGGTTAGGTTTAGGGATAGGGGTAGTGTAGGGGGAGAGAACATACAGTTTGTACAGTATAAAAACCATTACGCCTATGGAATGACCCCACAATTCACAAAAACAAACATGTGTGTGTGTGTGTGTGTGAGTGTGTGAGTGAGTGTGTGTGTGAGTGGGTGTGTGTGTGTGTGTTTTTCCCATCACCACTAGAGGGTGTATGAGAGGTGAGACACAGGGAATGCTGGGATATTGTGCCTGTAAACAGTTGTCAGGAGACTCTCTTCTGAAGTGTTTGTGTCTCAAACATTTAATAACTGAATTTCGTATAAGAAATAATCACGCTCTGGAAGAACTGAATTATCATTCACATTGAGAAATATTGATGCTCATCTTCATAGACATGAATGAAATGACTGTGATTACAGGCAGCATGTGATATTATAAGGTTATGATTCAGATTACAGTTGTGCTGCGGGAAACTAATGATCTCCATAGATCTTCATATCACCATATTATGGAAGCATATTTGTAGCAATTTTCCATTTGAAATGTAATATGCAAAATGGCAGTGCATTTCTGTATTTAAATTTACATTTCCATAATCTTCAGGAACATTGACATTTCTCTGTTCTTGCTCTACTTCATCTGTCTGTGAATGCCTCGCTCTTTATAACTTTGTTTTTGCTACATTCATTTAATGAAAATCGCAAGTGTCTTAACTGTGAGTGCAGATGCAATTAAGAAAAATAACATTTAAATAATCATTTTGCTACAGTTTTTGTTTGAACATGTTAAACATAAACATAATCATTTCTGTAATACATTTTAATTTTAATTTTGCAACTTATAAAGCGTTAAAATATATGTTTAAATTATATGTTAAAACTAGTGTAGGAAACAGCAAATGTAAATTATATTATTGAATTTGAATTATCATTTTGCTCCTAACGTTGCACATATGTTATGGAAAATGTAAATTTAAATACAAAATGCATTTCCATTTTACATATTACATTTCAAATTGAAAATTGCTACCCAAATGCTTCCATAATAATATAGACACACGTCGAATATATTTGATTCATCGTCGGTTTAAAGGTTGAGATCTTTCGTTTTGAAACGGAATGTGTGTTTACTGAAGCAGAAGCGCTCGTTTAGCACACGCTCAAAGACGGATTTATTAAAAACCTTTATTATTAGCAAATGTGTTCATCCAAAAACACTTCATTTGTTATAGACATTTTCAGTTCATGTATTTCTTTGGAAGTGAACCATAACCTTTGCATTTCTTTCACTATAATCTACTGTTTGAGCGACTGGAGCGCTGACATTTATTAAAAAAAGAATGGGCAATTTTAATAAATGTGGTTTTTATATATATATATATATATTTACTGAAGTGTAAAAACTCTTGTATGTCTTCTTGGGAATTCATCAGTATCATTAACACAAATATCTCATTATAGTTTAAAAAAATGTTGCAACTTCAAAGACTGACTTTAATCTTTTGAAATAATTGAACAATATGCTGTTGATCACACGAGCAGATATTAATACGACTTTATCTCAGAAAGTGTCCTGTTATTGGACAGAAGAACTCAATCACGACTGATCATGTGAGTTTTAAACACTTTTATGTGCTTAAATAACGATGCTTTTGGAAACATGCCTCAGGAAACAGACATATTTAATATCATATTTAAGGCTGCACAAATTAGATCTATAAATCTTTATTAATTCGCTTAAATGTGTGGATCATTTAAACTGGCATGAACCCGGATCATTCTCTTCTGTCTTACTGTGTGATGCGCCTCTCAAACCACAGACACACTGTGTGTGTGTGTGTGTGTGTGTGTGTGTCAGATCAGACTGAGTGACAGCCGATCATTTAGGAAACGATCCAGACGTGTTTAGCAGACACTGATGAGGTGAGCGGCACCTAAAGATCTGTGGACTGCAGCATCATAACAAAATCCAGGAGTCTTTATGCCTTGCCAGTAGTTATTGCCCGGAAGAAAAATGGAAAAATCCGTATGTGCATAGACTACCGGACCTTTAATTCCAGAACAATTCCTGACCAGGACAGATGATGCTTTGGTCTGTCTGTCTGGAAGCAAATGCTCCGTCTTAGATTTGTGTAGTGGATATTACCAGACTGAGATGCTGACTAGGACAAGGCGTCATTCAGTCTATCTATCTATCTATCTATCTATCTATCTATCTATCTATCTATCTATCTATCTATCTATCTATCTATCTATCTGTCTGTGTCTTTCTGTCTGTCTGTGTCTGTCTGTCTGTCTGTCTGTCTGTCTATCTATCTATCTATCTATCTATCTATCTGTCTATCTGTCTATCTGTCTGTGTCTTTCTGTCTTTCTGTCTGTCTGTGTCTGTCTGTCTGTCTGTCTGTCTGTCTGACGCTCTCAGTATCTTCTCTCTCCATCATCTCACCCGCAGACCTACAGTTGCATGTTTCAGTCGTTCTGTTGGTGCAGCAGGCGCTCTTTGACCTGAATGAATGTATTTCAGGATGAACTCTGTCTCTCATTCCTGAGAGGAAACGCTTGAGCAAGACGTGTCTAAAAATCTCATCCTGCACAATCCAGGAGCTTGAAGAAGGAAGAAGATCAGATCCGCCACAGGAACAGAGACGTCAATCGCACGTCAGCGCTCGTCCTCTGGTCCGCTTTCACATGTGCGTTTGAAGAACAAGAAACTCTTCAGGATGTTAAACCTGTGGAGAGAAACCACGACGCTTCCGTGTGCTTGTGTACCAAAACAAACTAAATCACCATGGCAATATAGATGCTGACTATTATTTGTGTAATTGTTATTATTTTTTTATTTTCAAGAAATTTTATCATTGTTTTTTAATTATTATCATTTAAAAATGTTTATTATTATTATTGTTATTAATAAATAA
Source organism: Anabarilius grahami (assembly GCA_003731715.1). Lineage (NCBI taxonomy): Eukaryota > Metazoa > Chordata > Actinopteri > Cypriniformes > Xenocyprididae > Anabarilius > Anabarilius grahami. The sequence continues at coordinate 684,706 of RJVU01042591.1, forward strand.
AGTGTTTATGATATAGTATGTGATGAATAGTCTTTAGGTTAACATTTTTTTTCATTCGAGAGAATTAATAATAATATATTAGTTTTTTTAATTCATAAACATGTTAGGGTTAGTTGAATTACATGTCAAAATATATATTTTTTACAGTATTAAATTGTAAAAGGTAAAAACATAATTTATCTCTCAGACTCATAAACTAAAGATCTTAAAGGGTTAGTTCACCCAAAAATGAAGTTTCAGTCATTAATTCCTCTCCCTCATGTCGTTCCACACCTTCGTTCATCTTCAGAACACAAATTAAGATATTTTTGATGAAATCCGAGAGGTATATGACTCATATAATATAATCAACATTTTCAAGGTCCAGAAAGGTACTAAAGACATCGTTAAAACAGTCATGTGACTGCAGTGGTTCAACCTTAATGTCATGAAGAGACGAGAATACTTTCTGTGCGCAAAAACAAAACAAAAATAACCACTTTATTCAACAATCTCTTCTCTTCTGTGTCATTTTCATATGCTATTGAAGATGAAGGAAGGTCTTACGGGGTGTGGAACGACATGAGGGAGAGTAATTAATGACAGAAACTTCATTTTTGGGTGAACTAACCCTTTAATTATGAATAGATTTGCTGTTGTGTCCAGTGAAGGGAAGTTCGAGCGTGTGTTAAAGACGCAGTGTGTTCAGCGTGTGTTTGCTCATGGAGTTAATGGAGTGAAAAGCTTTGTTGGCCAACATCAGTGTTCGAGGCTGTCAGAAGAGATTCACGTCAGCCGCGGGCGAACGGTCAAACATGATCTGAGCGACTGCAGGTTCACATTCACAGACTGACGCAGGGAACCGCTGGGTTTGAGCATGTGTTAGTCTATCGTTCTCTTTCACACAAAGATAATCGCACAGAATCAAATGATATTTCAACACGATCACTCACTGCTTTGACAACTTCAGCCTGATCTAAAGCTTGTGTCTGTTTGCTCAGCTTCTGAAACAATTTGAGAAAAATCTTCATTTTTAATTCATAAAATTTTTTTTTTAAAAAGAGGACTGGGAGGAAAATATAGTAATTTTCATGAATTGATCATCTTGTATTGTGTGTTAATATGCCAGAGTTCTGGTTAGTCTTCTGCTCTGTCAGGAATTATCTTGTATTATTGCTGCTTGAGTTCACAGGTCACATCATGGACTCTGATGACCGTGTGAGCGTTAACGAGATCTGTTAATGAGCTAATGAACAATCACGTGCTGCTGAAAAGCTTTCGTGAGTTTAGAGATCCGCGTGAAAGAATATTTCCCTCTTTAATTCTTCTGATCATATGACAAACAACAAATCACATTCATTTGATTTAAATAAAAGCGCCTGCTAAACAAATAAATGTAAATGCAGCCATTCTCTTTTTGGAGAGACTAAAAAATATGAATTTTTCCATCCAGAGTTTTGAATTCTTCAAAGTATTGGAGTATGTGTGTGTGTGTGAGTGTGTGTGTGTGTGTGTGAACAGGCAGACAGCAGTTTAGCAGCTAATGAATGGCGTGTTTCATGGCTGTGTTGCGTGACTGTCGGTTGGCAGTGATCCTGAGGCCTCAGGCGGCGTTTGAGGAAGATCGTCTGAAGTGCCATAAACAGACGCTCTTGACTGGAGCTTTAGTGCTGTGATTGGCTGCGTATCTTGATGACATCATCGGCCTGAGACTGTTAATGCCATGGTCAATATTCTGGCTGTAACTTTTGTTCTTCACAGCTGGTGTAATATTCTGCAGTCTTTATTATTCAGTGTTTGAAGTGATTTGATGAACGCTCTGATTGTCATTCATGATCTTGACAGAAGCAGACGCTCTTGATTCTGTTGCAGTGCTTCTGTGTGTGTGTGTGTGTGTGTGTGTGTGTTTGTTTTTGTGAATTGTGGGGTCATTCCATAGGCGTAATGGTTTTTATACTGTACAAACTGTATCTTCTCTCCCCCTACACTACCCCTATCCCTAAACCTAACCATCACAGGAAACTGTGCACACTTTTACTTTCTCACAAAAACTCATTCTGTGTGATTTATAAGCCTTTTGAAAAGTGGGGACATGGAGTAATGTCCTCATAAGTCACCCTTTCCTTGTAATACCTGTGTCATACCCATGTCATTATACACATTTGTGTCCTGATATGCCACACACACACAAAAACACGCACACACACACACACACACACTCACTCTCTCTCTCTCTCTCTCTCTCACACACACACACACACACACTCTCTCTCTCTCTCTCACACACACACACACACACACTCTCTCTCTCTCTCTCTCACACACACACACACACAGAGTATCAGGTTTAATGGTTGTTTGTGTTCAGCAGCTGTTCTCTTGTATCATTTTCACTTTGCGTGCGGACGGCAAAATTTTCTCTCCTAATGAAGCAAGGATTTGTTTTCATCATATGCCCCCCCCCCCACACACACACACACATACAAGTCCTAAACACATTCACACACACACACACACACACAAACACACACATTATAATGTAAGACAAGAGCTGTTTAGTTACAGCAGAACATCAGCGGTGTGACTCCCATCAGTCACATTAGGACATAAATACAGACACTCGAAACTTCATTCACTTCGCCAAACCTTCACACGCGAGAGAGAGAGAGAGAGAGAGAGAGAGACCCACTTCACCATCAGCTGAGGACATTACTCCATGTCCCCACTTTTCAAAAGGCTTATAAATCACACAGAATGAGTTTTTGTGAGAAAGTAAAAGTGTGCACAGTTTCCTGTGATGGTTAGGTTTAGGGATAGGGGTAGTGTAGGGGGAGAGAAGATACAGTTTGTACAGTATAAAAACCATTACGCCTATGGAGAGAGTCCATCAACACTAACCCTCAGAGAAACCTTGTGCATTTTTTTTAGGAAAAAATGGTTACCCAAATCATGGGAAATAATCTCTCCTCTTTCTTTTCCCTTCACATCCCAAACACACACGCACACACACACACGCACACACACACACACACATGCGCGCGCACACACACACAGAGAGAGAGATGTGTGTTTGGGAAATGAGTCACGCTGTTGCACATTGTTTTAGTCACGGCATGAAAAGTGTTTGAAAAGCATCTGTAATCCTCCGTCCAGCAGCAGCTGTTTGACTCTTCAGCGTTTGTGTTTCTATCTAAACTTCACCTGCTCGTGTCATCAGAGTTTTAACCCCATATATAAGAGCCGAACTCACTTTATAGCCGGCTTACATCAATAAAGAGCATATAATGAAGACTGGTTAACAGGAGACTGACATCAGTGACAAACACCAAGAGAAATAAGTCAAAGTCTCTCTGTTGTTTTGTTCGGTGATTCAGAGGTTTGTTAGTCATGATAACAATGATAGTTCAGTGTTCAGATGAGTGTTTTTGAGTCGAATGAACATTGGCTCTGTTGAATCACTGGGTTTGGATTGAATTAAAGCGATAATTCACCCAGAAATGAAAATTCTTATATTATTTACTCATCCTCAAGTTACAAACCTTCATGAGTTTCTTTCTTCTGCTGAACACAGAAGAAGATATTTTGAAGAATGTCGGTAACCGAACAGTTGATGGACCCCATTGACTTCCATAGTATGGAAAAAAATAATACTATGGAAGTCTGTTTGTTTTCCAGACACACACTCATCACAAACAGTCAGTTTCATCATGGTTAATTTCTAAATTCTGTGCAAAATAAATGGATTTAAACATGTGCAACTTCTACAGATCTTCTCAGTGCAGCATCATTGATCAGATGAGAACCTGAACTGAACTGGATAATGACATTATTGTCTTCTTTACAGCTTATATTTAATGAAGTGTGCATCATTGATTCTGTTATTTTCCTGTATATTACTGTGAGGCTGCTTTGAAACCATCTGTACTGTATAAAGCGCTGTAGGAATGCAGCTGATTGAAGTTTGTCAGAGTTACATTACTGCGCTGTCTCTTTAAGAGCTGTAGCGTGTAGCGTGTGCTGGTGGGGGGGATTGCGTGACTGCAGCAGACGAAGCGCTGACCTCAGAGAAGAGCTTATGAAAACGATCTGCTCAACAGACGAGACCAGCACTGCACAAACCAGCAGAGCACTTCCTCACTGTGTGTGTGTGTGTGCGTGTGTGTTTGTGAGAGTGTGTGTATGAGGGTGTGTGTTTGTGCGTGTGTGTGTGTGTGCGTGTGTGTGTGTGAGGGTGTGTGTGTGTGTGTGTGTGTGAGTCTCCTTTCACAAATGTCCTCACTAATATCATGAAACTATCAGGATCTCACAAGTAAAAGTTTTCAGTAGATGTGTGTCAGTTAGGGTTAGTGATGTTCACAGGTTTGTGTGATGGTTAGAGTCAGAGTTAGGGGACATTATGAGTAGGATGGAGGTCTATGAATATAGATATATAGATGAATATTGCTAAATCTGCATATTACAGGGTTTGTGGTTTCATCTGTGGTTCTTTTGAGTCTGAGGGCAAACACCCAACGGTTAGGAAAAGACTAACATGAACACATTGTGGCAGCAGAATCTGAGGCTGAGGAATCAAAATAAAACACAGTTTGAGAAATGGATTTTGGTTGAACGTGTGAAGGATTTTGAGTCCTTCACACCCATGGTTTGGGTAAAAAAGCAGGAAAACACTGAAGTAATGGTGAGCGGAGTCGGGCCGGTCCTTCGGAGGCTTGCGTGCCACGGTTTGTTTTGCGTGGAGCCACATGTTCCAGCTGCATTCCTCAGCGGCAGTTTATAATTCAACGTATTTAGGAGTTTCTTCTGAGACGCGCTGCAGATTTCGGCTCTCCAGCATCTGGAAACTGAACAACTCCATCAATCTGAGACAAAAACAGATTCAGTCAGTGTTTTCAGTGAAGTACAGGAGTTTGGGAGTTTAGTTAAATCAATAATGAATAACACACATCAGTGTGACAAAGATGACAGTTAAAGGGAAAAACAGGCTGTTCGTACACTGCTGTTTTCACAGCTGCTTTTCATCACAGGCTGAGAAAGTATCGAGTGTTTCACGACTGACTGAAGAGAAACCTGAATCAGAATGAGCTTTTATTGCCAAGTGTGTTCACACACACACACACGCTGGCACACACACATTTCTATTTCGCTACAGTGGACATCAGTGTTTATATCCGAACTATAAACTCTTATGCCAGTACTTCTGTGATCATTTGAATACATGTTCATGAAAAGACTGTTGTGAAGCTGTTTCATACCTCCTGCTCTCTCTTTGAATCCCTGTGATCGTACTTCTCAAAGCTTTAATAGACAGAGACGAACAACTGTCATTTAGGAATAAGATAACAATCTTTTTTTTACAGTGTAGAAATACACAATGCTCAGAAAAAAATAACATGTACAGGTATTATCTACAAGTGGAAATGCATTAACAGTATGAACAGGCAATTTAATAAATATGATTGAATTGACATATTGTATATGCATTAGGGGTGTAACGGTACACAAACATGACGGTTTGGTACAGTAGGGGGGGAGAAAACTAAACATAAATTTGCTTTTTTCCCTCCTTTTTATTAAACAGTGGTTTACTGAACAAATTGTGTCTCTATTTAAATAAATTCAATTATAATTAACATTTTCTTTAGGATAACAAAATATATCTCAGCTAATGCTGTAAACTATATACCTTACCTACACATTACCATAATATTAAAGGTTACAATTAACAACAGAGACCAAACTATTACATTCAGTTGCTCTTTATTTTTAGATATAATAATCAACACTCAAAAAAACAAAACAAAAAAAAAAAGTAAATTGCACATAAGGCACTTTTTGCACTAAACTTTTAAATCTAATTATAAAATTATTACTCCAATTCATTTTCTAAATATAATCATTTAAACAGTTACTGTCATAACTTGTTTTTGTGACAAATTAATTTAAACATATTAAGACATTACTAACAAGTAAAGTAAATATAATGAATATATAAGCTAATCTAGTGCATATAGTCCCCTCTAGAGTTCATTTCTCTAGTGAACTAACATGCTGTGGACACTGAATGACCCTAACAGAATGGCAGAACACACTGATGCCGAAAGAACCTGAACCCAAATCATCCGTATCTCTACGTATGCCGACACTGAGTCAGATGGGAAAGAGAATCAGCTTTTGTTGATGATTTAATAAATGAGACTGTTGTTGAGCTGCTGTGGGTCACTGAGATCAGCTTCAGTATGAACCTCTGGCTCTCAGCTGTGTAGGACTGAAGGGGTTTGCGGCTTCTATTGGACACATTTGCATGTCGATGGGCAGCAGCAGGATCCGCCCTTGTGCACGCAATGCCTGGGAATCTGTCCAGGACTGGGATTTACTCTGGGAATCCTGGACAACTGTCTTCCCTGCGCACACACAGACAGCCTGCAGACGCTCTCAGCTCCATTCATGTCATTTCAGGCCATTTTCTCATACCTCATATCCTTCATTTTGTAGATAAAAAACATTTAGTGATGAATGTTTCTTGTTTTGAATGTATCATACTTTCTGATGTGTTTGATTGTTGTATAGTCACTCTCCAGTAACACAGTTAGAGAAAGAGTCAGTAACCCTTCAGGAGATAATTGAGTGAAATTCTTGCACTGGAGTCATAAATCAAGCTGAAAAAAAAAGCTGTTGTGCGGGTGATGTTGGAGGCAACGGGGTCACGTGTGGTCATGTCAAACCACAGTTATACACATTTCAACACTCACCTGGACAAAAAACTATCCCCATTTGGATTTAAAAAAGCAAATACTTCACATACTTCTAGAACTGGATCATTATTCCAGTGATTAAAATGTTTCTGGCATGTTCTGGCTTTTAACCCTAACTAATGCAGTGTGCAGCTTTTCAGTTCTAAAGGAGCCTCTTTCACAAGATGTAATATAAGTCTCTGGTGTCTCCAGAATGTGTCTGTGAAGTTTCAGCTCAAAATACCCCACAGATCATTTATTATAGCTTGTCAAATTTGCTCCTATTTGGGTGTGAGCAAAAACACCCCATTTTTGTGTGTGTCCCTTTAAATGCAAATGAGCTGGTGCTCCCCGCCCCCTTTCCAGAAGAGGGTGGAGCTTTAACAGCTCAACAACAACAAAGCTGGAGAATCTCACGCAGCCGAAATGAGGATTGTCAGTAACGGTGTTCAGCCTTACATTGTTCAAACCGGAGTCGACACTGATGGAGAGACTCAGGAAGAAGTTACAACTTTTAGAATGAAACTGGACGTTTCTGAATGGTTAGTGGATACATTTATGTAGTTGCTGTGGAGTTGATTCAACTCATCCACTAGCATGTGCCGTCATGTTCATCTTTTGTGTTGAATTGACCCTCGTTTGTGAAGCAGTCCGGCGTAAAATGACGGCATGTCAACAACACTCTACTACAACAACTCTTCCTCTTCTCTAAAGCAGCCCAACATGGCCCCGCCCCCTTTGTTGCGTGTTCCAGGGGGCGGGTTTATGTAAATTTTGGGATTTGTGATGTCACAACCCGGGAAGAACTTGAACATTGAACTTTGAGCGTCGTAACTTTGCAGATGTTGTTTATGATCAAACAGCAACATTACACACTAACTAAAGTTAAAAAAGTCAAATCATAATCAACCACCCCTTTAAACATCCATGTATGAAGATGAAATAAACATGCTTTGATGCTGGACGCCCTGTCAAGAGACACGTGTAGGATCAGCAGTATTTAAACAGGCTTGTCTGACGTGTTCTCGCAGGCCGGATCCAGACCTGATGAACCACACGCCTCTCTGCTGCTGCAAGCCAACCGTTTATTTACCCAGGAAGCCAAAGCAAATTCATTGTGTGGCAGTGATAATTGTTTGTGGTGTTTGTGGGCGCTGGAGAACGAGAGCACACGCCACCTTTAGACTTTTAATGAGCGCTGTGAGATAAACACATGTGAATGTCCCGTGTGGGATTCCGTATTCATGTTTTTAATCTGTAAAGAGTGCAAATGAGAGGACATGAGATGTTGTGTAGTTGGGTTTCAGTGACATTAACCATTAAACGAATGTGCTGAGAACAGATCAACGGTGGCTGATGAGGCAGTAATTAATCCAGCAGCAGTGGCTGGAATATCCGCTAATCTGCTGGGATCAAGTGATGTCACTGATCCGTATCAGTTTGGCTAATTCAGGATGGCTGTTTTTGGTGTTGGGTGACTTTGACCCGCTGGACTCCATCCAAAACATATCCATTTCTCCCATTAGGACAATCTCACACATACGTTCAGTTTGTAATTATTTCAAAACAAATCTGAAAATGTTTTATTTTTTCAAAGGTTAATGGTGGTTAGACTGAGGGCAGCTGTTCTAGGACACAATGAGTGTTTGACATCCATTATTGTGGCAGAATATCTGCTTACTATTAGCGTTCACTGATTATGAGCCTCAATGACCTAAGAATATTCCAAACTGTCTCTTTAACTCATAAACTGGAAGTTCAAGCTGGTGTCTTATAGATTAGAGACAAAAATAACCAAAACTACTTCCACATTCCAGAGAGTTTGCATGTGGTATGACTTTATGAAGCCAAATATGAACTAAACTGAAGGAGATTTCAGTCAAGTTAGCAGAGAGAGAGAGAGAGAGAGAGAGTGAGAGCGTGAATGTACTATAAAGACATGCACAAGTGTTTAAAACATGTAGTGTACTTGTGTAAATGGGTCATAGACGAATAAGGTTTTTAAAAGTGTAAAAAAACATAATAGAGATATAAGTAATTTTAAAGTTTTAACAGTGAGATTATGTGGTTTTTATAATAAATTAACTCTGCTTTTGTCATTTTTTCAAGATGGACGAAATTTGTCACCAAAAAAGTCATTTGGTTTAACCAAAATTTCAGTTTTACCCGAATGACACTTTTGGTTACACCACATGACAATATTTTCAAACAATGCTAACAGGCTGATATCTAGCAAAAGGACAATCAAACATTTTATATTTAGTACAAGTTTTTAAAATATTACAACATTTTCCATGTTTTATAGCGGTTGCACCGAATGACCTGATGTTTCGGGACATGAGTATGATCAAGAGAAAACTGAATTTATCAAATAGTTAAAAGAGAGTTAGTTTCTTTACTTCACGACCATGTGGTCCTTTGCAGTTGTATGAATGATGTCACATCCTGTCACATGACTTGATCCAAAATGGTCCCTCTAAATTGGTTACTCCGAATGACATCAATGAAATTCATTTTTTCCAGACATTTTCTCATAACAAAGCAACGACTTCTACACATAATTTTAATACCATTTTGCACTATGTTGATATATGATGTTATAAAATCATGCCAGAATAAAAAAATATATACATTTATTACATTTAAGATGTTATAATCACAAATGAAATGGCTGTATTGGCCTTTGGACAGAAAAAAAAGACCCATCATGTCATTGACCCAAATGCAGTAACTTTTCTTACACACACACACACACACACACACACACACACACAGGTTTGTTTTGCTATCTTAGTGGGGACTCTCCATAGGCGTAATGGTTTTTATACTGTACAAACTGTATTTTCTATCCCCCTACACTACCCCTATCCCTAAACCTAACCATCACAGGAAACATTCTGCATTTTTACATTGTTTAGGATGTTTTAAAGCTATTTTAAATATGAGGACTCATGAAATGTCCTCATATTTCATGTTTACGTCGTAACACCAGTGTAATACCCATGACATTAAACACATTTGTGTCCTCATAAATCATGAACACACACACACACACAGAATTAATTATTCCAGTTAATTGAAGAACTAACTGACAGATTATTAAAATGATCTTCAGTTGTGTGATCTGAACAGTTATTTGTGGACCTATGATTATTTGCATGTAAAGCTTCAGTTATGCTCGCCGTCATATTGAAAGTGTTTTATGTTCCGGGTGTCTCATAAATGTGATCCTGTGTCTGCAGGTCAGATGTCATGGAAATCTGTTTAAATATGTGCTTGTTCTAAACCCTTTCTAGGATCAGAAAGTTAATTCCTTTACTTCATTCATTTAAACTGTGAGAATTCTTCAGTGCAGTTTAACGTGTTTCCTCTCAGTCGTATATAACATTTCTGACAGAGACTCATTTTTTAGTTCCCCAAGCAGAAGGTTAGACAATTAGAATAAATGTGAACAACAAACTGATGTCTTTGATGTCACATGACCAGCAGCAGATAGAGACAAACAATGGCACATATAATGAACCGTTAGGCTCCATAACATGGAGGCTTAACCTTCTGCGGTGAGCATTCATAGCCTGCCAGCAGTCATCAATATTTAACAGCTGTTGTTCTTCTGAAAGTCTTTATAGGCTAATGTGGCTTCCTCCGTTTGCACGCAAGGGCTTGGACGCACGCCAGCCGTCTGTCAGACACGCTGCAGACTGACAGAAGACTGGATCGCGTGACAACAGCACCTCGCTCGCCCAGCGCCTCTCTCTCCCTGTGTGTGTGTGTTTCCTGTGCACGTGGGCGGGGCCCAGCGTGTGTCAGTCTGTGTTCACTCACAGAAGCTGCTGTTCACTCGAACTGATCATGAATAATCCCACAGAGAAGCCAAAGAAAGAGAAAATGACTTAGTTTGAACTCACTGAAGGGTCGAGACACACGTGAAGCGTTCTGACTGTGTCAAACTACTGTGAGAGTTTAGCCTCCTTCACTTCTGTATGGTTGAGATGCTTCAGCTTGAGTGTGTGAATGTTTTCTAGAGCTGAACGTGACACTTCTGAAGTCTGCAATGATTACAGTCAAGAACATGAAATGCTTTTATGAGCAGCACATGAAACAACGATTCCAAACACCATGAGCTTTTCTCATACATTACGATTAGAATACTGTTGTTGGCAAAAAGAGGAACAGAACAGAGCTGAAGTTCACTGTTCACACAACGGAAAATTCATGCCAGTCACTATAAGAAATCAAATGTAATATAAATGAATGTATGAAGTATTTCACTGTATTCTTTCCTGTTCCAGCAGCTGCTCAGGAAAACCCTCGTGAGAAACACGCGAGCGGGAAGGAGCGCAACACGACGGACACATGCGTCCCTGAGAGCCAGCTGCTGCTAGAGGTGTGTGTGTGTGTGTGTGTGTGTGTGTAAATGTGCACTGATGTCGACAGTAACTATGTCATTCATACTGTAGAACTAGTATAGTCACGTTGATTGACTAGTTTTGCACTGTTGACATGTTAAACACAGAATGAGAGACAGCGGGACAATGTGTTGCGTGACTTGAGGAATCACAGCCTTCATCTTCCCAACTCAATCCCAGAGGAGAGGAATATTCCAGAGTTTCCGTGGAAATACTCTGAATGGGTTTCGTTCGTGACCTTTTTGAAGTGCCTTTGAAGTCTTTGTGACAGTGTGAGAAAGGAGGAAAAGCCATCAGGATGTCAATAGAAACAGAGAGAGAGTTTTGAGATCCGAGCAGCAGGTGCTGTTTTCCCCGAGCTCGTGAAGCTCAGAGACAAAACCATCATACTGAATCAGAAATCACCTTTACACACTCACTGGATGAACAAATGAATGAATTAATAAATGAACTAACAAACAGCCGCTTAGATGAGTGTTCAAACTATTTGTAAGATTTTCTGAGGCTCATCAAGAAAATGTATAAATCCTGCAGACTGCTCTAACTCAGATCACGTGTGTGTATGTACTGCTGAAGGTCAGACAGTGACGAGTCTGTTGTGTTTCAGTCTCTAGCAGGTTTTGCGCTGGTGGTCAGCAGTGACGGGATGGTCTTCTACGCGTCCTCCACCATCGTCGACTACCTGGGCTTCCACCAGGTGAGATCACAGCAGAACATCACATGACAGACGTGATCAGTGCTGATATCAGGATTTGTCAAGTCCTCGTAAGAGTGCTTGTGTAAAGTGGTCATAATTCCAGGCTGTTGGGGTAAATCTGTGTGTTTCACCACGGTAAAGCCATCAGAACTATCCTCTGAAGAACAGTGACTTCAGTCGCAGAAACTCCGGGTTATTTTCTTCTTTCAGCGGCGGATCTCACGTGGTCAGCCGTACGGAACTGCTGCTTTACAAGGCAAATGTTCAGAGAGCTTTGCGTGCCTGTCGTATGGAAAGTATGGGGCAAGTTTCACTATTATAGAAAGAATCTGTCATTTCTGACAAAAGAAGAGAAGAGGAAGAATTAAGCATGCAGGCTTATTTTGGGAAGGCTGGGATCTGGTGCGTTCAGCAGTCGGTGTCACGCGACGTTTAACACGTCATGACCGCGCGGTTATCCAGGAATCTGAGCCGTCTGACCACAGTAAAGCCACAGATTCCACTGAGAAGGGCCAACGTTTACATAGAATGTACAAATATGTGTATATATGTATATATATATATTAGGGCTGGGAAGCAATTACATTTTTTAATCTGCTCGATGTGTATCTGATATAAACACGTCATCAGATTCTAACTGAAGAAAGGATTAGCCTATTATTATAGCTTTCCATAAACATCGGTGCGTATTTAACTATGTATTAAATTTATTTTTGGCTAGTAGCCTATTTAATGTCTATTTAAATATCTGAAACTTAAAATAAACTTTATGTGGTTGAAAACACTGAATAGTTGTGATATGAGCATCTCAGCGTGAAAGCACGTTTGAATTTAGCAGCGGATGTTCGATCTTACCGGTGTTGTCGTACGCTTGAGGTACGAGGGTTCATATTGATCACCTTTTGCCTTTCATATCTTGAATTTTATTCGAACTACATTCTATTAGGCTACAGTACATCACACAGTGAGGTGCTGCCCTGCATCATATTCATCATCAGTCAACTGTATGACATGTTAGATGACCTATGTAGGTCTGGGGGCGGAGAAAGTGCGTTTTATATATATATATACACATCTGATTCACTGCTATTCCTCGACGGTTTCCAGCATCCCTCGGCCTATCACAGCCGGGGATACGGAGGGGTACTCTGGGTTCAGGCTAAAATACCGAGCTCGTAGCCTCTCCTCTCCTCGGACAGCATGACAAATACACATACTTTTACTGTATCTGATTATTTGTAAGTGTGAACTGGTGAAACGGTCATCATTTATGGGGTCAGAGCCCCTCGTTCACGCCGTCTCTTTCTCTCCTCAGACAGATGTGATGCATCAGAACGTGTTTGATTACATTCATGTGGATGACCGGCAGGAGTTCAGACGGCAGCTGCACTGGGCCATGAACCCTTCGGCCCAAAGCTCGGAGCAGCAGTTACCCAGCGGCACGGGTGCGAGGACACGCGTTACAGGCACATTTATATCACTGGACACAGACTCAAGCTTGTAGTGCTGATGCTTGAGCGCTCCTGTCTGTCTTGTAGGTGAAGAATTTGTGGTCAGCACTTTGTTTCAGTCCGAGGAGTCGGGCGGCTTTCCTCCAGAGTTCTCCTGCTTCCTAAACCGCTGTTTCATCCTGCGCGTTCGCTGCTTACTGGACAGCACGTCTGGATTTCTGGTGAGAGATTCCTTCAGTTCAGAGCTTTCGGTCTGTAGGCCACAGATAAATGAGTCTGTGTGACTCACATGTGATCATAACCCTTGATTGAACAGAATAATTGTTTTCCATGAGATTGATCCTTAAATGAGAATAAAAAATTCCTAAACATTTTGTGTTTGCGGCACGTAAACAGGGTTGATTCATAAGAAGGTTGTAGTTAGAAAGCTGCTCATGTTGGTCCCGTACATCATCACTCACGGCTAAGACCCCTGTGCTTCCAGACGATGCAGTTCCAGGGCCGACTGAAGTTCCTTCACGGTCAGAGGAAGAAGACGGCGTCCGGAGCGGCTCTTCCTCCTCAGCTGGCGCTGTTCTGCGTGGCCGTGCCGCTCTTGCTGCCCTCCATCGCTGAGATGAAGATGAAGAGCAGCATGATGAAGGGCAAACACAAGAACCCTGCCGTTCTCACGTCATTAGATCACAAGTAAGATTCTTTCCTGCTCGTGGCGAATGCTTCCTCGCGGTTGGAAAAACGCTCACTGTTACTGTTTGTGACGCTAATGCTTGGACATTTACACCCTTTTTAATACCTTTAGTTCCAGTGAAAACCCTTATCCTGTTGATCTGAATAATGACTCTATTGTCTTCTGTAGAGCTGCTTTACAACTGAAATTGAAGTAGTCTCATGAATTTCACAACACTAACAGTGTGATTTTCCCGTTTATCCCTGTGAAGCTGTTTTGAAGTGATCTGATTCGACCTGACTTAGACTTTGTAAAAACACTTGCCCTTCATGAGATTGCCTATAATTTAGAAAACATAACCACCAAATGTTTGGGACCAAAGGCAGGAATGATGGAGTTTTGACGGACTGAATGTGATTGAGGGATCTTGATCTTGGACACTCATAGAATAGCAGGATGTTTTCAGGTCTGCCCACATCGACATTTTAGGGTTCAGGACTTTTGAGCTTTAGGTTTGTTTCTTTTCAGCTATTCACATAAAATTGCATCTTTATTTGTCCTGCTGAATCACTGAGTTCCTCTGAATCTTCAGATCGCTCGCAGATAGTCGGACATTTCTCTGACTGACAACTCAACAGGTTATGGTTAGTGTTGATTCATCTGTTCTGTCTGTGTGTTTGTCTCCGGCAGTGACAGAGACGATCCTCTCAGACGGTCACACATGATCCTCTCCAAAGACAGCGTCAAGTACAAGAGCGACGCTCACTACGGTCCGGACGAGCCTTTGAACTTCTGCAAGTCTGAGTCGAGCAGCCAGAAGTTCATGAGCATGGACTGCGGCGCGTGGCCCGTGAGAAACTCCTCCGTCCGGACGGGTCACGGGGTCGACCTCCTGCCCGCTGCCCGTAAATACGCACACTACGGAAAACCGTATCGACCGGGACCTGGATATTACAGTAACAGGGCCGACACGTTCGTGCCAAAGACGTACGGGAGCGTTGCGCACAACGACTACGGCGCAGACGCCATCAAGAGTGAGAACTTCTGTTACGAAGGCCACAGCGAGGGATACGACGCACACGTGATGCCCGAGCCGCCCATTAAGGTGGAGCAGGACTCGGACTCGGAGAACGGCTGCGACATCTACGGACGTTACCCGAGCGGCTACGACGCCACGCAGATGAAAGCAGAGGCCGAGTACGGCGAGCAGTTTTCCTCCTGTCAGCGGCCGAAGGGAACGGCGTACGGCAGCCACTATCACAACGCTTACGGCGGAGCGGCTCGGCCTCTCAAGTGCGTCCTGAACAGAGACGCGGCGGCTTCCAGCTCGCTGAACTCTCACTGCGTGGATGCCTACGCTGCCGACTACAAAGGGTACGTGCAGCACGACTACAAAGCGGGCTACGAGTTCAAAGGTCATGGGATCCTTCACTGCATCAAACAAGAGCCGGCAGATAGTCCTCACTGGAACATGATGACAAACTGTATGACGAACGGCGGCGCAAACAAGATCAACCCGTACGTCTTCATGCAGTAGCGCTCTTCATCCATTCTGTCACCAATCCTTCTGGAACTGATTTCAAACCCACGATCATCCTGACACTCGCTCAGCACTGCAAAAAATTATGTTCTTCATCAGTGTTTCTGTTTGGTTTTCAAGATGCATTTATTGGAGAAGCTAAATGACTGAAGATATTAAGTCTTAGAAGAAATTAAGTGACAACGGCTGAGTTCATGCTTGGAACAAAAGAACAAATATCTGTCAATGGGGTCAGAAAACTTTGAAATAAGATTATTTTTCTGACTCCATTGGCAGATATTTGTTCTTGTTTTGAGCTCACATCATTTTGATCAGTATGTCAGAAAACAAGATGTAATATCTAGTGTAGTCATTTTGCTTGTATCTTGATGCAAGAAGGTTTAGATATTTGTACTGGAAAAAAAGACAAAAATGCTAAATAAGGAAACCATTTTTCTGAGTTCTGTCAGTTTCAGGACGTGGTTTCGGTGCAGTTCTGCTCAGCGGTTAGAGTTCGTTCATTGAGCTTTCATTATATTTTCTTCTGTGCACTTTTTATATAATGAGGCTAATATTTCTCTCTGTTCATCAACAATGGACAAGGAGAAAATTACTAACAAGATTCACATTTATGTCGAGGACAAAGATTCATTTCAAGAGTTTAGTACATCATTACAATGTTTGACTTGTATATTTATACAAACACTTGTTTTATTAAAGCATTTCATCTGCATGTTTATTAAGTATTGAAGTATAAAAACTGAAGGATTTAATCTGAAGTTAGTGTTCGGATATCAGCTTACACGACTCCATATTTGGACAGAAACATTCTTATATCATAAAATAGCCAAAGGTTGAAAAAACACACAACTAATATGTTGAAGCAGATCAGTAATAAAAAATATTCAATAATAAATAATGTCAAATATTTAGGCTCATTTTAAGCATTTTACTGTTAAATTCACTTCGGCATTGATAATAATGCCAAACATTTAATAGAGCACGGCTCTAAAGTTCTGGGCTTGTATCTATGACTTTATATAAAACTACTGTTTTAATATATTTGTCAATAAGTAAAGATAATAACGATAATAGTAATAATGCACTTGCACTACTGGGGCGAAAGAAAACCTGCCGAGACACGACGTCATTGTGACGCACGGCTGTAAACGCTCCGGTGTTCATGAGAGAGTTTTTGGAAGGTTCATTTGTGTCAGCAATTTGTATTTATTGTTTAATGGCAAATATCAAAGGCCTTTTGCACTTTTTCAGGAAGGATTTTAACATGACGTTTTGCCACTGGCATTCAATATGGACAATAAATATTAACAGAAGATACAATAATCTTTTACACAAGTTTGTAGCTGCAAAGCAGCAACAATCAAATGTGGGTCTTCCTGTTATATTTATTACTTTTATAAAAATAAAAATCTTGTATAACAAAAAGACCATGCATATGTTGTGTTGTATGGTTTTGCTATGAATACTGGCAGATAGAAACATTTCCTTTTGTGATTTACATTTTATATTCTCTTTTTTCGTTTGAAAATTGTGCCCAGTATTTTGGAAAAATGTCCACCAGAGAAGATATTTAAAGCTTAAAACACAGTTCTAGTATAATGGCACAAACTAGACAAGTGCGTTAGACTAGTCACAGCAGGTGAAGATGGTTTAATCCAGTTTAACCCTGATCGAACAGGACAAACAGCAGAGACTCCTTCATCTGAAGTGACATTGAGCAGGACGAATTATTCAACTTGAGCAGCGAATCTTGTTTGAATTGAGCTGCTTTTCTCAGATGCCCCACCTACTGCCAATCAACACTCATTTCTATTGTTGCTGACATCGTCAGGCAGGGCGGAGCTTCACTTACACACACAGAAAGATGTGACCTGCAAACACCTATTTAAAAATCTGAAATGTAAGTCCAGTAAACGTTCTCCCCAGCTCATCTCTGACAGTGACTGACTCTCTATTAAATGTAAAGTTTTTAAACATCCAGGACTTAAAAGTGTCTGTCAGATAATCAGATTGTGCCATGGATCTCTCATGATCTGCTGTTGGGCGACATCTACTGGTCTGAATCATCCCATCCACCATTAGAGTTTCTAACACAGCATCTGCATAAAAAATACATGCAAGGAACACTCCTTTACATCTGTACATGTGATCGCTGCACATTAGCATCATTTAGTTGCCATATTATGTACAGTGAAAACATTCTCATGCTGAAGCTCTTCTGTTCTCGCACACGTCTGTCAGTCTGTTTTCTTCTGCTGAGCTTCTACGGGTCTGTAATGGCAGATTATTTGTCCCAGTATGAGAGAGTTTATCAGGAGAAACAGCAGACTGGCCATCCAGATGAGAGCAAAACTGTTCCAGGCCTCGAACTCCAGGTAATAAGCTGGCGATAACCAGAGCGCCTGGACAGAGAGGAACATCACAGTGAACACAATCAAGAACAAAGACTCACACTGTCATGAATATATAAAGAAGGACGTTCATATTCACTCACCTGACCCACAAACCACAGCAGCAGCAGCCCGAAGCCTCGCCTCAAGCTCAGGGTCAAACGAGGCAAAACCAGTGGCAGCAAACAGAGATACCACAGAAAATACTGTGGAGAGAAACAGACATGAGCCTCAGACAGCAGCTGTGTGTTCCTGCAGACGTGTGTCTGTTTTGTTCTGTCCCTTCAACAACAAAAAGTACCTGCACGGTGGAAGAAGTCTATGGTGATTCCAGTGCCAAAAAAGCATAATGTACAGATATTAGATGACTTTAGAACTGTGGCGCTTACATCTTTAGTTATGAAATGTTTTGAAAAGTTATTTAAGAGAGAAATTATGCAAAGGACACAGAGATCTTTAGACCCCCTTCAATTTGCGTATAGGCTAAAGGAGGTGTAGAGCATGCAGTAGTAACTCTCTTACACTTAGTACTTCAGCACTTAGATAAGCCAAAAACATTTGCATTTGCATCCGCTTTCAACACCATTCAACAACATATTTTAGTTGAGAAACTCATTACTGAATTTGGGTTGGATTTTAATCTTTTAGGATGGATTTTAAATTTTCTTGTGAAACGAACTCAGAGAGTTAAAGTTAATTTTCTGAATGGTGGGTGTCATCTACTGGGTCACCACAAGGATGTGTCCTCTCTCCCTTAATATTTAGCTTGTACACAAATGATTGTTGGAGTAATTTTAGAAATAGGCATATAAAAAATTTGCTGATGATTCTGTAATTGTTAGCCTATTGAGTGAGGAGGACTCCATGCATGGTCCTGTGGTTGATGACTTTATTGCCTGGTGTCAGAAGGCTTTTTTAAAGTTAACGTTCTTGGAGTGGGTATTGAGAGTGTTGAACAGTACAAATATTTGGGTACTGTCTTGGATAATAAATTGTCCTTTTCTCCAAATACAGAGATTTTGTGCAAGAGGGGGCAGCAAAGATTGTATTGTTAGCAAAAATTAAGGTAATTTAATATGGATAAAACATTGACGTGTGTGTTCTACAGATCATATATTGAGTCGCTGTTATCTTTTTCACTGCTGTGCTGGTTTAATTCTCTAAATGTGAAAAATAGGAATTGTATTGAGAGGATTGTAAATCAGGGAAATAAAATAACGGGGAGGAAGCAGATGACTATGGCCCAGTTATATCACAGACAGGTTTTGGGTAAAGCCCAGAGCATATTGTCAGATGATTCACAACCCCTGTATCATGAGTTCCACCTCCCTTCTGGCATTCGGTATAAAACTCCTATTAGTAAAACAAATCAGTTTAGATATTCATTTATCCCCTGAGCTGTAAAGTTTTGAAATTTAAGGTAAATACTTTTTAGGATGATTGTTTGTTTTCTGTAGTTTGTGTATGTGTTGTCTTATGTGATATGCTTGTATGCTGCAACCAAATTGCCTTCGGGAAATAAATAACAGATGAATTGAACTACTGTGTACCTGTGACAGACGTGTGCACCTGTGACAGACGAGTGCACCTGTGACAGACGAGTGCACCTGTGACAGACGAGTGCACCTGTGACAGACGAGTGCACCTGTGACAGACGAGTGCACCTGTGACAGACGAGTGCACCTGTGACAGACGAGTGCACCTGTGACAGACGAGTGCACCTGTGACAGACGAGTGCACCTGTGACAGACGAGTGCACCTGTGACAGACGAGTGCACCTGTGACAGACGAGTGCACCTGTGACAGACGAGTGCACCTGTGACAGACGAGTGCACCTGTGACAGACGAGTGCACCTGTGACAGACGAGTGCACCTGTGACAGACGAGTGCACCTGTGACAGACGAGTGCACCTGTGACAGACGAGTGCACCTGTGACAGACGAGTGCACCTGTGACAGACGAGTGCACCTGTGACAGACGAGTGCACCTGTGACAGACGAGTGCACCTGTGACAGACGAGTGCACCTGTGACAGACGAGTGCACCTGTGACAGACGAGTGCACCTGTGACAGACGAGTGCACCTGTGACAGACGAGTGCACCTGTGACAGACGAGTGCACCTGTGACAGACGAGTGCACCTGTGACTGACGAGTGCACCTGTGACAGACGTGTGTACCTGTGACAGACGAGTGCACCTGTGACAGACGACTGTACCTGTGACTGACGAGTTCACCTGTGACAGACGAGTGCACCTGTGACTGACGAGTGCACCTGTGACAGACGAGTGCACCTGTGACAGACGACTGTACCTGTGACGTGCAGACTTTGTTGAAGCTGACGAAGATGGCGGTGTGAAGGAAGCAGCAGAAGGGCAGGTCGGAGCGGAAGGCCAGCGATGAGAGCAGCAGCAGGAGCAGCTGCGGCAGGAAGCAGATGAGCGCCAGACTCCCGCTCCAGCTCCGCTCCGCCGTCAGGTACAGCAGGTAGAAATACGGAGAAAAGTTGTGCCGGATGTCTCTACGCGTCATGTGGTACAGATACGACTCGTGAAGGAAATCCCATCCGTAACTACAAAACACAACAAGACGGAACTGATTTTCTCATTCTTAATTATTATATATATATTATTTTCCTCATGTTGGAATAATAGTGCAGCGAAATAATTCATATGGATGTCTGGGAATGATGTAGAGAGACAAGTAAAACTGAAAAGTGAAACTTTGAGTATATTCCAGCTCTGCTCACTCCAGACATTCGTGAGGTGCATCATGGGATGCTTATAAACACAAGTGAAGGAGGAACATGATAAGACTTCATGATGCTTCTCCTTGTATAAATGAAATTCACTACAAAACTAATCTCAAGCGTTTGTGCAGAAGCGGTCACGTACATGCAGTAGAACGTCACGTTCAGAGCCAGGAACACAGATCCAGAAACAGCAGCAAACAGCAGCAGATCCTTGTTGAAGCACCGGATGAGATTCTGGATCAGTCCTCGCTTCCGGGACGGGGCCTCGGCCAGAGAAAGCGCAATGGGTAGCGCGTAGGTGACAGGGTAGATCTTCATGTGGACGGACAGGCCGAACAGGATTGCAGCGGATGTCCGTCTCCTGGACTCCAGACACAGCAGCGTGGACAGAACCAGCACAGCCAGCAGAGACTCTGCGTTCCCGCGCGTCGACACGCCGATGGGCAGCGGGTTCAGCAGCCACAGGCCGCAGCAAACACAGGCCGTGCTGTGAGATGCTCCACGGAGAGCCAGCAGCCGCAGGACCAGCAGCCCGGACAGAAGATCGCAGGCCACGAACAGAAGCTTTCCGAAGTGAGCGGTCAGCAGGACGTTGGGAGTCAGGATCAGCGCCAGCAGAGGCGTGTAGCGGAACGTGGATCTGCTGTACGGACTCTCGCCCTGCACACAAACAGCAGTTTAACTGACCTGTGATGTTCCTGTGTCTCTTTCAGTGTAAAATCAAGCCTTGGTTCAAGGTTTTGCTGAGAGTTTAATACATCATCACAATCATTGTTTGACTTGCATGTTTACAAACACTTGTTTTATTAAAGCATTTCACGCATTTCATCTGCATGTTTATTAAGTATAAAAACTGAAGGATTTCCATTTGCATATATATATACTCTACTGTTCAAAAGTTTGGGATCGGTAAGATTTTTAATGTTTTAAAAGAAGTTTCGTCTGCTCACCAAGACTGCATTTATTTAATTAAAAATACAGTAAAAACAGTAATATTGTGAAATATTATTACAATTTAAAATAACTGTTTTCTATTTGAATATATTTCACAAAGTAATTTATTCCTGTGATGAAAAGCTGAATTTTCAGCATCATTACTCCAGTCTTCAGTGTCACATGATCCTTCAGAAATCATTCTAATATGCTGATCTGCTGCTCAAGAAACATTTAATGTGTACAATTGTACAAAATATTTGTGTACAATATTTTTTTTCAGGATTATTTGATGAATAGAAAGTTCAAAAGAACAGTGTTTATCTGAAATCTAATCTTTTGTAACATTATAAATGTCTTTACTGCCACTTTTGATTGATTTAATGCATCCTTGCTGAATAAAAGTATTCATTTCTTTAATTTCTTTTCAAAAAAATAAAAATAAAAATTCTTACTGACCCCAAACTTTTGAACGGTAGTGTATAATGCTACAGAAGCTTTGTATTTCAGATAAATGCTGTTCTTTTGAACTTTCTATTCATCAAGGAATCCTGAAAAAAAAAGTACACAACTGTTTTCAACATTGAAAATAATCATAAATGTTTATTGAGCAGCAAATCAGCATATTAGAATGATTTCTGAAGGATCATGTGACACTGAAGACTGGAGTAACGATGCTGAAAATTCAGCTTTGCATCACAGGAATAAATTACTTTGTCAAATATATTTAAATAGTACACAGTTATTTTAAATTGTAATAATATTTCACAATATTACTGTTTTTTACTGTATTTTTAATTAAATAAATGTAGCCTTGGTGAGCAGACGAAACTTCTTTTAAAAACATTAAAAATCTTAGTGGTTCCAAACTTTTGAACGGTAGAGTATACATATATATAGAGAGAGAGAGAGAGAGAGAGAGAGAGAGAGAGGAGCAGGACTCGAACCCGGGTCTGAAAGCCCTAACCCTCGAGCTCGAGCCTATGAATTCAGCAAACATCTGTCATTTTATAAATCAACTCGTGATTTGTGTGTGTGTCACCTGTGTGATGAATCTGGAAGCGTCAGTGAACACGTGATAATCCACATCAGTGTATTTGAGCTGCAGATTCTGATCCTGATAAACGCCGAACCACAGCAGAACCAAACGGATCAGAACCGCGGCGCTGAACATCCCACACACCCGAACATCCATCACACACACACACAATATACAAGACAGCGAATCAGGCTTCCTGAAAACACACACAGCCTCGTCTCGAGCTCACGTGACTGAGGGGCACGAGCGTCTGACCAATCGGAGAAGCCGTTAGAGACGAAACTCCGCCTCTTTTGGGCTTCTCTAGCGATTCTGTGTCAGTTCAACACGATCACGTGTTTGTTCAGTTTAAAACACGACAAACATCTCGTCTAAATATCGCAGCAGTCCAGTTCGAGCGAGCCGATATAATAACGTAACGTAAAATGTTAGTATTTATTCATTGTTATGCACATTTCTGTTTCAAGCGTACGTTATACGTCATCTCCGCCGTGGCGTCATGACGTATTTCCGGCCGAGCGTCAGACGGTGGATGGAGGAATAACAGCGAGCAAAACATACAGTAAAGATGAACATATTTACTTGTTATTATTATTAATAAAGGAAATATGAAATGTAAATGGACTACATGCGATTATTAGACATGGTGTGACTCTGCTCTGGTTTAGTCATCGCGTGACGTCAGACACACCTGAACAGCCTGTTTCTGTAGCGTTTTATACACTATTAATCTGTAATAAACAGAATCAGTAACTTCATCAAATCCGATTTCAGCTGTAAAGCAGCTGCAGCAAGACAATAGTGTCTTTATTCATATAAAAAAAGTTCATCAGTTATGAAAAAATGATCTGGGAACAGTCCTGTTTGTAGCAATGACATCTGATTAAAGTCAGCAAACTGTGTGTGTGTCCTCAGGCGTGTGTATCAGCGATGGCCGCACCGTTTGTTCCGGTACCGGTGCCCATAGACCGAGCCCCGCGGGCGGACAGTAAGGCCCGGCGGCCGCAGAGGGCAGCGTCTGTGTGCAGCGACTCCTCGGTCCCGGACAGATGCTTCCCTCCGCCCTGCCAGAGTCCCGTCACCCGCGCCAGGCTCAACGGCACCGAGCGCTCGGTGGAATATTCCAGCTACCCACAACCAGACGACCCGCCGGAGAGCCCGGGACAGGGCTGGGAGGAGCGGCCCATCACGCCCACCGTCCTGGGGTACGAGGTGATGGAGGAGAGGGCCAAATTCACAGTGAGTCCTTCAGATCTTACATTAAAGGGTTAGTTCACCCAAAAAAGACAATTCTGTGATTAATTTTTCACCCTCATGTCGTTCCACACCCGTAAGTCCTTCGTTCATCTTCGGAACACAAATTAAGATATTTTTGATGAAATCCGATGGCTCCTGCATAGCCAGCAATGACATTTCCTCTCTCAAGATCCATTAATGTACTAAAAACATATTTAAATCAGTTCATGTGAGTACAGTGGTTCAATATTAATATTATAAAGCCACGAGAATATTTTTGGTGCGGCAAAAAAACTAAATAACGACTTATTTAGTGATGGCCGATTTCAAAACACTGCTTCAGGAAGCTTCGGAGCGTTATGAATCTTTTGTGTTGAATCGGCGGTTCGGAGCGCCAAAGTCACGCCATTTTTGGGTGAACTAACCCTTTAAGGGCTTTATGAGGTCAGCATGAGGTCAGGGTTAGGCTCATAAGTTCCTACAAAGATCATCAGGAACAAAAAAAAAAAAAGATGGTTTTACATCATTAACCAAAATAAACACAACATCACACTTCATCCTCGTGTCATTTCAAGACTTGTGTTCATCTTCAGAGCACAAATGAAGATATATAGAGCACATCAAATATGGTAAACGGAAGCACAAACATGCGTGATTGACATGCGATAACCAGTACGGGTTCTTGGGGGTTTAACTCCCCTTTTACCGTGTGTATGTTTTCACATACTGTAATCTTGTGCAAACACTACAAATCAGTTTGATACGTGTTCCTAACCACTGATTCAGAATATCATGCGAGTTTATTTGCATGGGTAAATGTCAATCTGCTGCAGGTCTATAAGGTTCTGGTGAGGAAGACTCTGGACGAGAGCTGGGTCGTGTTCAGACGCTATACTGACTTCTCCAGACTCAACGACAAGGTCAGTAAGATGTTGCAGTGGTTATGTTGCTCATAGAGAACATGGTGTCACCGAAGCGCTCTGCTGTCTTCAGCTGAAGGAGATGTTCCCTGGATTCAGACTGTCTCTTCCTCCGAAGCGCTGGTTCAAAGACAACTATGAGACCGAGTTCTTGGAGGACAGACAGCTGGGCCTGCAGGCCTTCCTCCAGAACCTCGTGGCCCATAAAGACATCGCCAACTGGTGAGCCGCCCTGCTCTGCTCGTACATGCATAAATCTGAAGCGTGACTGAAGTTAGTGTGTGACGGACTGAACTGTTCCTCAGTGTGGCGGTTCGGGAGTTCTTGTGTCTGGACGATCCTCCCGGCCCGTTTGACAGTCTTGAGGAGAGTCGGGTGAGTGTGAAATATGGGTCGGTGCAGGGATGACGTCAGAACCCGGAAGACGCTCGTTCCCTCGAAGTTTTTCCATGGGGTGAACGAATTCATCTGCCGGGTTCTGACGTCACTCAATAATAAACTGCATTTGTAGATGTGAACAGGAAGACAATGTTAGCCTCCGTGAATTTTAACTTTTGGAGAAAACATTTTTGTGGTATTTTAATTTCCTTTAATTTCCTGTTATAGTACGCTGATGATGCATCGGTGTCTCATAATTATTCATGAGACTGTTTTGCTTTATCCTATGAGAAGACACTGTCTAAATTATTCATGATGGCACAAGACGCTTCTGCACATGTGCGGTTACTCGACGACTGAACACTCATTTTTAATCTAACGAGTGGAAAAATATTTTCATCGTCATTTGCAGTGCAGGTCAGGAATCCATAGGAATGGGCGAACTGTGGCTATTTTTTTATTGTCAAATAATATTCATTGTTTATGTTATGTTATATACACCTTTTCAAATGTAATGTAACTGTCTGGTGAACTACACAAAAATATTAAAGGGTTAGTTCACCCAAAATTGTACATTTCAGTCATTAATTCCTCTCCCTCATGTCGTTCCACACCTTCGTTCATCTTCAGAACACAAATTAAGATATTTTTGATGAAATCCGAGAGGTATATGACTCATATAATATATTCAACACTTTCAAGGTCCAGAAAGGTACTAAAGACATCGTTAAAACAGTCATGTGACTGCAGTGGTTCAACCTTAATGTCATGAAGAGACGAGAATACTTTCTGTGCGCAAAAACAAAACAAAAACAACAACTTTATTCAACAATCTCTTCTCTGTCATTATCTTACGCAGGTGACGCAGTAACACAGTGAAGCTTCCGTGTTTACGTCCGAACGCCGGCTTAGTATTGGCCAAAGCTGATCATGTGATGCTGACGCAGGAGCCGGCCTATAATGAGTCGGCGTTCTGACGATGAACCTGGAAGCGCTGGACGTGAACAACGTATAAAAAAAATGACACAGAAGAGAAGAGATTGTTGAATAAAGTGGTTATTTTTGTTTTGTTTTTGCACACAGAAAGTATTCTCGTCTCTTCATGACATTAAGGTTGAACCACTGCAGTCACATGACTGTTTTAACGATGTCTTTAGTACATTTCTGTACCTTGAAAGTGTTGATTATATTATATGAGTCATATGCCTCTGATTTCATCAAAAATATCTTAATTTGTGTTCTGAAGATGAACAAAGGTCTTACGGGTGTGGAACGACATGAGGGAGAGTAATTAATGACTGACATTTCATTTTTGGGTGAACTAACCCTTAAAGACAGTTAATAAAAATGCAGTCTGTCTGTCTCCAGGCGTTCTGTGAGACTCTAGAGGAGAGTAACTACAGGCTTCAGAAGGAGCTTCTTGAAAAACAGCGGGAGATAAACTGCTTGAAGAAAACCCTGGAAGAGAAAGAGCGGCACATTCAAGCACTGGAAGGGCGAATCAGGTAAATCTAAAACACCTGACAGACTCACAGCATCTCTGCAGGTGTACAGACTGTCTCTCTCTCTGTTCAGCGGGGAGGTTCTCACTCCAGACAGTCCGTGTTGTGCGTCCGGCGCGGGCAGCGACAGCAGTGTGGACGTCGAGTCTTCTGCTGTTGAAGCCGATCAGGAGCTGCCCGATGAAAACCAGTGAGTCTTCCAGATCCAGATTTGAGAACAACTTTGTATTTTTGACTTTTTGTTTTATTTTAATGCTAAAGTAAATTATATGTCATGCCAATTTCATAATGACTGGATCTATTTTCTAAATCATTCTTCTCTGTGCTGAAGAATGCTGATCTTCTCCAAGCATTTAGTGCGCTTGAACTCCACCCCTCAAGCTCACGCTCATCTGCATACACTGTTGAGTGCCACACCCATATCTCAACATCCAATCAGAACCAAGTCCCAACCTGCATTTTGTCCTTTTTTGATAATCCATGTCGCAATACAGAAGAAAAAATCTGTTGGTACTTTTATTTGATCATGACTTTAAAATGTAATGCAGCTGCACTAACATCTGTGTGTGTGTGTGTGTGTGTGTGTGCAGATGTGCGCTCCAGTCGTCTCAGAGCTCCGTGTGTTGGTGCGGTCCGGCCGTCATCAGCTCTTCTCCTCCTGTCATTCAGGTCACTCATCTCGAACACTGACCGTCTCTGCATCGCTCCTCTCTTCTTTTACCGTGTTCTCGTGTGCGGCCGTGGACGGAGGAGGTCATGTGATCTGTTCGCTCAGCCCAAAGACACACACGTCTCACCCGACGACAGCAGGCAGGATCGCTCAGACAATCAGCGCCACACTGTGGCTGGAGAAGCATCTGTCTGTTCTCAGGGTCACGTCTGTTTTATTCCCAGTTTTTGAGGTGTAAATGAGCGACTCGCACACGTTTTCACATCACATCAGTTCAGACGATGATGACGTCACTCCACAGATCACATGACCGGTTCCTGCACTTGCACATTCATGCGTCTGTGGATCTGAGGTCATGATCGTGAAGCGCTGCTAGTGAGTTTTAAGTTCAGTTTTCTGCATCACTGAAGCCATATTTTCTGTCGTGTGTGTTGGTGCTGATCACAGACGAGGCCTGAAGCTCCTGTCTGCGGTCTGTAGCAGGACACATCGTGCACTTTACGGTCCTGAGGGATTATGGGATAGATGCTTCTACACTACTTGATGAAATCATGTCCGAACACTACAGTAGAGCTGTGTGCCTTTCCACAAACACACACCACGAGTTTCACTGATGACACGGTGCCTTGCGTCTTTTCCCTCTGCAGAATTTTATGTATTTATATGACAAACATATTAAAATGTGCTTTCCGTTGGTTTTGCTTGGGTTTCAGAATGTCTGTCCAGGCGATTTGTGATTGATTGGTTGATTTATCAGGTTTTTACTCAGCCAAAGCATGGGAGATGTGAGTCGGTAAGCAGATGAAGTGATTTAAACTCTATTCAACTCTATTGTCTTCATGTTTACAGCAATATCCCTAACTTTTGTATTTGTCATGCTTTGTTTAGTCATTTCTTGAGCTGATTGTTCTAACAACAACTGTTATGCAAATACACTATGATGTTCAGAGGAATGGACAGAAATATTTTCGGTGGAGGAATTTCCAATGTTCTGATCATTAGAAATGTAATAAAATAGGCTTTTTTGTGAAACTTACGAGGTGAAATCTGTGTTTGTAGTTGATGAATACAGTGTGAAGTTAATCTTCACTGTTTTCTGTTAAAGATCTTCGATCTGAAACTGAGCTGTGAGTGAATCAAACATTTCATTTAGTTTCACAATAAACTTACATTATAAATACTAAAGTGCTGCAATGTTGAACTCGTTTTTGTCACTTTGCGATAAAATGTGAGTGTGTGTCAGTGTGTGAGTGTGTGAGTCTGAGAGTGTGTGTGTGAGTCAGTGTGTGAGTCTGAGAGTGTGTGTGTGTGTGTCAGTGAGAGTGAGTGTGTGTGTGTGTGAGTCTGAGAGTGTGTGTGTGTGTCAGTGAGAGTGAGTGTGTGTGTGTGTGAGTGAGTGTGTGAGTCTGAGAGTGTGTGTGTGTGTCAGTGTGTGAGTGTGTGAGTCTTGTGTGTGAGTCTGAGAGTGTGTGTTAGTGAGTGGGTCTGTGTGTGTGTGAGTCTGTGTGTGTGTGAGTGAGTCTGTGTGTGTGTGTGTGTGTGTGTGTGTGAGTGAGTCTGAGAGTGTGTGTGTGTGTGTGTGTGTGTGTGTCAGTGGGAGGAGCTTGTTCAGGTCAGTGTTGGAGTCGCAGTGTCTCGCAGCAGCTGCAGCGTCTGGTGAGTTTATCAGTTTGTCTGATCAGGTGAATCTCATGATCAGTTTCAGATGTTTGTGTCTCAGAGTTTCATCATCATCATCTCGGCAGTTAAAATGTGAAAATGGCGGTGCGGCTTCAGGCCTGATCCAGGTTAAACTCGATTACTGACAAACGCACACCTGAATGAGTGTGAGAGAGACACACAGGTGTGTGACAGATCACTGTGAGTCTGACAGTAGTGTGTGTTTGTGAACAGCGAGTGTTTATTTGTCGTTTGATCGCGTCTGATCGCGTTAGCCGCGCTGCTAATGTGTTAGCCTGTTAGCATGAGTGTGCGGATAAACGGCGGATATTTGCCTTCAGTCGCCGAATAACACAACCGAATCGGATTCACCGGTCCTGATTCACACAGATGAATAATTAACGATCCAAAACTCATTTAAGATCATTTGTTCGTCTGTGAAGTCATTAGTGAGCGCCGGTAACAGGCCGCAGACAGAAATATAAACACAGCGGATAAACAGCTCATTATAAACACTCATATAGATATTATCTGATCAGCATATGAAAGATTGACAGGCAGACACTTATATATAAACCTGTACATTATATATAAGCATTACTTCACAGTGAGAGAAGTTATAAACACTGACTTTAAATCACCTTCACACTGCAGATTAATACAGTTTTCAGTCTTTCTGAGTGTTTCATGTCATTCTGTTCACAGTAATAACTGCATTTACTTCTGAAAAATCCAGGTAGCAAAACCTGCATTTATATGAAATACAATAATGTATATGAAATATAATGTCTAACCCTAACTGAACTGTTAGTTAATGAAGCTTGTGGAGAAATCACACAAACACGTGTGTCCAAAGCTTCTCCCATCAGCCCTGTGGTTTCAGGAACCCATACTGTACATTACATGAACGTGTGAAGCGTTGGCCACATAAAGGTCAAGCAGCTATTGGTCAGTGCACAGATAACCAAACTTCAGCCTGATGCGAAATTTGATAGGGAAATTTCTCCGCCACTAAAAATCCATGAGGCAAAATCCCTGATCATGTGAAATCCCGATAAGGTGAGTCTATTTTGCTGGCAGAATCTTGTGGCGAAACATGAACGTTGTCTTCGTTCTGTCTCTGAAGGATGAAGTGGTTAAGCTGATTAAAGCTGTTGTGTTTGTGTTGCAGTGAATCATGGCTCACAGTGACGGCTGAAGATCCACAGGCGTTTCACGCACATCAATTGTGAGTTCATATTTCAGCAGAACGTTTTATTCTGTTGGATAGTTTGGGGATGAAGTGCTGCTGATGGTGTAGTTGGTAGTAAAGTTTAGAATCCATTTAAAGGTGTCATGAACTGCATTTTTTATTTTATAATGCATGATTACACATTATTTTTATACAAAATGGTCAAAGAATTGTGCAGTGCTGCTGAAAGGGACTGAGACTCGCGACTGAAACGCAACGTGTGCAAATGTCAAGTGATATTAGTGATGATTTGCATGTGAGCGTGTGTTCATTCAGGTCCTGTAGTTGATGGAGTGTGTGGTGTGTTTGAGGTCATGGCCACGGGCTCCTCCAGAAGCGACTGTAGCAATAACGTCAGAGAGCTGCACGCCGTCGGTAAGACAACACCAACGGGAACAGGAAGTGACATGTTTTCTTCAGATGCTGAGTGTGTGTCTTGT
Source organism: Anabarilius grahami (assembly GCA_003731715.1). Taxonomy (NCBI): domain Eukaryota; kingdom Metazoa; phylum Chordata; class Actinopteri; order Cypriniformes; family Xenocyprididae; genus Anabarilius; species Anabarilius grahami. The sequence goes on from RJVU01042591.1 coordinate 715,327, forward strand.
CTGTATGTGGCAGTTTCCTGTGCCAAACTCAAGAGGAAGAAGAACTGGTTTGGAACGGCCATCTATGTGGAAGTGACGTCAGAGGGAGAGAGCAAGAAAACCGCCAAATCCCACAGTTCATCCAACCCCAAATGGGACGAACGTCTGACGCTGTGAGTCACTCGAGTGAAGCTGTGATATGAAGTGCCTTTGACTGCTTAGACTAGTCTTAGAAGTTAGTCATCTGGTTTTTCTTTAAGACTGGTCATTACTTTTTAAAGTCGGTTACATAAAAAGTAGGTTGGTCTAATTTAAAGGGTTAGTTCACCCAAAAATGAAATTTCTGTCATTAATTACTCTCCCTCATGTCGTTCCACACCCGTAAGACCTTCGTTCATCTTCAGAACACAAATTAAATCCGAGAGCTTTATGACTCGTCCATAGACAGCAATATAATCAACACTTTCAAGGTCCAGAAAGGTACTAAAGACATCGTTAAAACAGTCATGTGACTGCAGTGGTTCAACCTTAATGTTATGAACCGACCAGAATACTTTTTGTGCGCAAAAACAAAACAAAAATAACCACTTTATTCAACAATATCTTCTCTTCTGTGCCATTATCCTTACTCAGGTGACGCAGTAACACAGTGAAGCTTCCGTGTTTACGTCCAAACGGCGGCTTAGTATTGGCCAAAGCTGATCATGTGATGCTGACGAAGGAGCCGGCCAATAATGAGTCGCCGTTCTGACGATGAACCTGGAAGCGCTGGACGTAAACAATGTATGAAAATGACACAGAAGAGAAGAGATTGTTGAATAAAGTCGTTTTTTGGTTTTTTTTGTCATATACCCCGTGGATTTCATCAAAAATATCTTAATTTGTGTTCTGAAGATGAACAAAAGTGTTACAGGTGTGGAACGACAAGAGGATGAGTAATAAATGACAGAAATTTACAATTTTGTGAGAACTAACCCTTTAAATCTGAAAAGTAAGACTAATTACTCATGACTCGTGACACAGTGACTGTGTTAATGTGACGGACTCCTGGTCCAGATGTTCACTTGATCATCAGAAACACAATCAGGCTTTTGCTGCTAATTGACTGACACTCTCTGTTGCAGCTTTTTAATTGGATAATCAGTGTTTTCTCTCCAGTGTATCAGAGACAATGAAGCGACGTGTTCAGCTGACCAGACTGTAGTTTAGTCTGCTGCACGTTTAACATGCTGCTGATTCTGTTTCGCTGCAGGAATATAACGCCGCACTCGCAGCTGGATTTCAGAGTTTGGAGTCACAACACGCTGAAGGCCGACGCTCTGCTGGGAAAAGCCTCCCTGGACCTGATTGGAACCCTCCGGAAACATGACGGCAAACGTACGTCTCCCAATTTTCCAATTCATTTGCTCCAGATGGTACTTTGAGGCCATAGTTAAGTCATTTGTTTTAAGTAGTCTTTGCATGTGTGCTCTGTTTTATTTTCTAATTATTTGAAAAATCTAGTATTTTAAAGATAAAGACAAAAAAAAACTGCATAAATATAATCTTTGTTATTAGGAGTAAACAATGTAATATTTCTGGCCAAAGCAAATCTTCATGCTCCGGCTCATGATGTTTTGTGAGTCTCAAATGGGCCGAGAGAATGAACTGGAAGAGCTCAGAGAAGCGACTGTAGAGACTGATGTGACGTTGTTGTTTTCAGTGGAGAACGTGCTGGAGGTGTTGACATTGACCGCAGACGGTAAGAACGGAGTCGTGTCCACCGGTGAACTCACAGTCTTCCTGGACGGGCTCTCGTTTGACCCGCAGCACATGCACAATGGAAACTCAACCACTGCGAGCAGTAAGAACCCTGATCTAACCTCTGACCTCCAGTGTTCCGGCTGCCCGTCTCATCCGTCCGTCTGTCTTTCAGAAGTCCATCAGAATGGAGATGCTCTTCATGAGAACGCAGACGAGAGTTCTGCACGGACTCAGAACAGGTGAGGAGAAGAATGATCCTCTGGTTCCTCATGACACGTGCAGCTTGTGACTGTGTGTTTGTAAAGAAGTGGCAAGTAAAATTAGGGAATTAAATATATGGTTGTCTTAAATATACAGAATTGTGGGTCTGTAAATCAACATCATCATCATCCTCTTCTGTATCATAACCAGTAAACATTGAATTGATTGATATTTTACTAACATGATTCTGCAGGTCTGTGAACGGCTCGGATGGACTAGAGAATGAAGCTCCTCCCACCTCATCTGCCAACAGTGAGTTTAGCCCCTCCCCCCTCCTCAATGGAGACAGAGACTCCTCCCCTTCACATCAAACTCCCAGTCCAAAGGCAACGCCCACTCCACAGCCCAGCAACAGCGACGTGAACAGCACAGCCGGTGAGAGTCGCACATCACTTCCTGCTGCTCATTTCCTGTGGATGTCACAAAGTTCTTTTTAATATTCGTCTTGAATATTTAAAAATAAAGCAGATGGATGATTCTTCATTTAACCCGAGTCTGTCTGTGTGTCAGTGAACGGCGAGGGTTGTGAGGTGTCGTCTGCGGGTGATAATGAGGACACCGCTGCTGCCGCTGCTGATGTTTCCTGCAGTACTTCCTCTTCTCCTGCAGGTGGCGCCGCTGCTGCTGCCTCATCATCACCAGCCTCCACTTCCTCTGTAGCGCCCACCACACAGACTGCTGCTGCCTCCAGCTCGCCCGACCCTGATGGAGGGAAACCGCGACAGCAGCCGCCAGCAGCCGGACCAGAACCACTGCCGTCCGGGTCAGACTCTCTCTCACACACACAGTCTCTCTCTCTCAAACACACACAGTCTCTCTCTCTCAAACACACACACATGCCTGTGACGCTGTAATCTGAGTGAGTGCTGTAATCTGAGTGAGTGTGTGTTTTCTCAGATGGGAACAGAGGAAGGATCCTCACGGCAGAACGTACTACGTCGATCACAACACGAGAACGACGACGTGGGAGCGACCGCAGCCGTTACCGCTGGGGTGAGCGCAGCTTCTCACTGCCACACATGAGTGCTAACCCTTCAAACTACTGTCAGGTGTTACAAAAGACATGCAGTGAAAATGGCAATGAAAAGGCGAGGACACCTGCTGACTTTATTGCACAAGAATTAGGAGTTTCCCTTTCAGACCACTCGTGTTCATTTATTTGGAATGGCAGAGGAAGATGTTATCCGAACATATGGTTTGCCAAGCCACATTATTTTTAGTTTGTGCTGCTCTCGGTAGATTGAGTTGATCATTATTGAAACGAGCTGCTTATATGCGCATCGTCAGCAAAACTTTACACTCGTATCGGTGCTTTACTGGGATTGTGGCCTGTAAATCTGACCCTAAATCTGACCCTATATAAATTCAACCAAAGTTTGTCATTATCTCAACTATTTCGAAATATGTGCTGCTAACGGAAACACTGTTAAAACATTTACTTGAAGTTACCATGTTAATAAATTATCTAGCAGTATATAATAATATTATAATAACAACAATTACAGAAGCTTAGTGAATTAAGTTGTATGTGCATATGAACATAAATCTCACTCAGTACTGTGGTGTTTGTAGAACACATGATGAGGTGTTTCATTAGCTAATATTTGCTCATTGATATATCGTGTGTATGGCGGTATGGCGGCGCAGCGGCTTCACTGTTCCAGTGGTTTGTTATAGAGCGAGTTTGTGGCGGGACTGATGAGGTTTTAAAGTGTGGATCTGTGGGAAACTGCAGTGGAAATGAAGTGCTGCGTTTGTTAAATGTGCAAATGTTCTTCTTGTGTATAATTAGTAATATGTTTTCATGCGGCGTTATTGATTTGTGTCGTTGACTGTAGCTGGGAGAGGAGGGTGGATAACCGCGGCAGGATTTATTACGTGGATCATAACACGCGCACCACCACATGGCAGCGGCCGACGATGGAGTCGGTGAGGAACTTCGAGCAGTGGCAGTCGCAGCGCAGTCAGCTGCAGGGAGCCATGCACCAGTTCAACCAGAGATACCTCTACTCGGTACACTGATTACCTGTGTCTGTGTCATCATGATTAACTCATTTACACACTGACACTGTCAAAGTTCACCCCTCTTTCTCCCTCTCTCTGTCTGCTGTCTTCACTCTGATGGGCTCTAGGCGTCCATGATGTCTGCTGAGAACGATCCTCTGGGGCCGCTGCCGCCGGGTTGGGGTAAGTTAGCGCTCGCTGACGGTGCGTCACTCCTGCTAGCACATGTGTGTTCTGTCTGTAATGTGAGTGTGTTACGCTCGTGTTCTCAGAGCGCCGTGTGGACACCAACGATCGCGTCTACTTCGTCAATCACAACACAAAGACGACGCAGTGGGAAGACCCACGAACACAAGGGTGAGTGAAGCTCGTCACCTGACCTCTTCGACCTTTCAGATCTTGCTGTGTGTGCTCTCATCACGTGTGTGTGTGTGTTTAATGAATCAGGCTGCAAAACGAAGACCCGCTTCCCGAAGGCTGGGAGATTCGCTACACCAGGGAGGGCGTGCGCTACTTTGTGGATCATAACACGCGCACCACCACCTTCAGCGACCCGCGGACGGGCAAATCATCCGTGTGAGTCAATCAGTCTGACATTAGCTGTGATTCCTTCCAAAGCTGCCAATTAAACTTGTGTAAAAAAATTGGAATATCACATAAAACATCTGTGAATAAAGCACCGTTCCCATCACATGGTCAAGAGAACAAAATCTGGGATACTGGTGCAAAGTATCAGTAATAAAATAATAAAAAGCCTGTAGCTCTGTTTTCCTAAATAATAAAGAACTCAGAGCATCAGACGAAACACAATAAACGCTATAATGTTCTCTTGCGCACGACTTTATTTTAAGATTTCATGTGCATCTTGGCTTTTCCATCTGATGTAAATATGTGGGTGGAAACAGCTTGTGTGTGTCATTACAGATGCTGTTTTCCTCTAATGTGTGTGTCTATGTGTCTGTGTGTGTGTTGAGCAGCACTAAAGGTCCACAGATTGCATACGAGAGAAGCTTCAGGTGGAAACTGGCGCATTTCCGTTATTTGTGTCAGGTAACACTCGCTCAGCACTTCAACACGCATGAATCCCAGTGTGCATCTCTTTTCCAAACGCATGTCTCTGTGTTCGCAGTCCAACGCTCTCGCCAGCCACGTGAAGATCACCGTGTCCCGACAGACGCTGTTTGAAGACTCGTTCCAGCAGGTCGAGAAACGCACGGCAGAAGCTTCAGACATGACTCTCAGCAGAGTTTCTGAATGTCTCATTAACGGTTTCTTTTCTCTCATTACTGTAGATCATGAACTTTAAGCCGTATGATCTGAGGAGGCGTCTGTACGTCATCTTCAGAGGCGAGGAGGGACTGGACTACGGAGGTCTTGCACGGTACGACACAAACACAATTAAATAAACACCAGCCATTTATACTTTTTGCACACAGAAAACGCATAAGAACACTTCCTTGATTTACTTTCCTTCGTTTGTCAGAACATTGTCTTGTATGTGAACAGTGGACAGAACCGGAGCTGCTGAGTTTAGTTGTGTGAGACACTGCAGCTTCACTGTATTTTGACAGATACCACACAGAACCAAACCCATAAAATTCAACATTTAAAAAAAAAAAACCCAAAAACTGGCTGCTGACAATTAGTTTTGTCCGAGTGACATGTTCGTTTTGTACCCAGTTTGTGATGGTATGGGTCGATTGTGAGTGATGACATCACCCTGATGTGTGTGTGTGTGTGTGTGTGTGTGCAGGGAGTGGTTCTTCCTCCTGTCTCACGAGGTGCTGAACCCCATGTACTGTCTGTTTGAATACGCCGGCAAGAGCAACTACTGTCTGCAGATCAACCCAGCATCCACCATCAATCCCGACCACCTGTCCTACTTCTGCTTCATCGGACGCTTCATCGCCATGGCAAGTCACACACACACATCAGTAAAGCTGACGTCTGTAGGCCAGCCGCTCATTATTTCTGTGTGTTTGCAGGCTCTCTTCCATGGGAAGTTCATCGACACTGGCTTCTCCTTGCCCTTCTACAAGCGCATGCTCAACAAGAAACTGATCCTGAAGGATCTGGAGTCAATAGATCCTGAATTCTACAACTCTCTCATCTGGATCAGGTGCGTCTGTCTGATTATAATGAACAATCTTGACCTTTTGAGTGTGAAAAAATGGCCACCAAACGCATCCCATCTTCAGGTTTCATACATCCATGTCCGGAATGTTAAGGTCAGAAGTCGCAGTTGTCCAGTAAATGTTTGTGATCACCGCTCATGTGATTCGTTCACAGAGACAACAACATCGAGGAGTGCGGCTTGGAGATGTACTTCTCAGTGGACATGGAGATCCTGGGCAAAATCACATCACATGACCTGAAAGCAGACGGTGCCAATGTCCTTGTGACCGAGGAGAATAAAGAGGAGTATATCGGGTACGAGCGCATGAACATTAACGAACAAACCCTCATTCACAACATGCAGTTCAGCCTGCGAGTCCAAAACGGATGATTTTATGCATTATGCTGAAACGAGCGTTACGCCACCGATTCCCTTCATAATCACAAGTGTGTTTCTGTGGACCGACGGTGTCTTCTATCCTACAGGCTGATGGCGGAATGGAGGTTTTCTCGAGGCGTGGAGAGTCAGACCAAAGCCTTTCTGGACGGCTTCAATGAGGTGGTGCCGCTGCAGTGGCTGCAGTACTTCGATGAGAAGGAGCTGGAGGTGCGTGTGTCCGTTTTCACTGCGCCGACCGTTGCGAGCGGCTCTCAGTGACAGGTGTTTCTCTGTGTGCAGGTGATGCTGTGTGGCATGCAGGAGGTGGATCTTCAGGACTGGCAGAGGAACACGGTGTATCGTCACTACACGCGCAACAGCAAACAGATCATCTGGTTCTGGCAGGTGTGAAAATTACTGGCTTTCCTTCACAATGTCTGTTTGGAAGTTTCTCCTCTTGAAATCATCTTTTCTTGGCTCCTTTCACCTGCTGAAAGAGACGTTTGCAGTGTTTCAGATTAATACTCGTCTCGGCCAAAATTCTTGTCCAAATGTTTATTTTAAATTATCCCTTTTTGAGGAGAAAGGTAAATAAACAAGTAAATGAATAATTAATAAACATAATTATATAACTATATTATATTAATTAATATAATTATATTAATATTAATTAACTACAGCATTTGCTTGGAATATAAATTGTACCCAAATTGTGTTTGTTGAGAAAGAAAAAAAAATATTTGCATCTGTTTATAAGTCGCCTTTTATTATTACGTTCAGAAATAATCTATAATAGCGGTAAATCAAAACAGAACATTTACAAAGATTATAAACAATATAAACATGTATTTTAATTTCCATCACTCCACAACAAATCTTTTCAATTTAACTGTATTCAGAACAGGAATGAAAAATATAAGTGTAAAGGAAACAAATTATAGAGGCATTCATCATAAACAACATTTATTATAAATGCCAAGCCTAAACACATTTATTTAAAGTGAAACTGAAACTAGCGCTTTGTGAAGTGCACAATACAGTTAAACTTGTGCTCACGTTCCTCTCATTCAGCTCAAATGCACACGTTTTCTGTGCTTGACGTTACTTGCATTTTATACGTCATTTTGGAATATAAGTTGCAGCACGATTCAGATTATTTAAAAAGACTTATATTCTGGAAAAATTATAATAATTATCAAAGTGATAATATATGGATATATATGTGGGTTGATTGTTTCATTTATTTAAAAGTTAAAACTACTAATAGTTGTCCATTTGAATCTATCTGCAGGAGTCACATGAACCGTAAACAATTTTTTTCTGTCAATTTTTCTTCTATACTCATTTATATTTATATTCGATGTGATTTAAACCTGGATCCTTTTACCTGCTTTTTATCCATGTCAGTGATTAGGCTGTTGAAGATCACGTATTTAAAACCGTCTGAACTAGAGCCCTGCGCGGGACTGATTTCCTTAACCCGCACCCGCCCGCTCCCGCTGAATTTCTGACCAGGGCCGCCCGCTCCCGCAATGTTTGTGTCCACTCCCGCGGACTTTCTCTCAGAGCTTGTGAAAATAGGCCTAAACAAATACTCTGACTAAATTCGTTCAAGTTAACATCCAGAATAACAGACTTTAAACATGATTGCGTTTAAATAAGATGAAGTAGCCGCAAAACCAAAGCACCACACGTGATAAAAAACATTGGGTATTTTTTTATTAGCGTTATAAAACATTTACCGTTAAAACAAAACCACAAATAGCGGCACCACAGTTTTTAAACGCAGGCTAGGCCTACTGCATACACACTCACCAAACGATTAACTAAACAAACAGTTTAAATAACAGTTTAAGTAAATAAGCCAAAGCACAATAAGAAATAACTTTAACTTATTAAATAAACACCTATGTACATAGGATTTACAAAGTAGACTATATACTCTAAACAAATTAAATACAAAACGAAATAAATAAAATAAATAGAATGCCTTGCTTAACTGTCTATTGCAAAAAAGAAAATAAATAATACTAATAAAAAATAACGTAGCCTACTTAAACAAACGAATGATCACTGGGCCTTGCATTGCTTACTCCATAGCCTATTACTATGAAGGAAAAGTATATTGCTGACTGACTGCGGTCGCAGACTCGTGCGTCTTTCTTCCATGATCCGCCCACACACACTGAATGCCCTCTCTGACGGTGCACTTGACTAGATCATGCGAGAATGCTCAAAATAACACGCGCAAATTTTAAGAATTGTTTCCAAGTGTCTGACTTGTCTTGCTTTGCTTTTGTCAAGTAAAGAGCTTTAATTTTCTTCTCAACTTCATTTGCTGACTCCATTTCTATTACACGCCAAATCCCACCATTCCCCGCGGGTCTCCCGCAAAGTTTTCTGACCGCCCATTCCCGCCCGCAGCAAAGGTAAAACCGCCCGCTCCCACGAGACTTGCGTTGGGTCCCGCGGGAGCCCAAACCCAATGCAGCCCTCTAGTCTGAACGTCAGTGTTCTCAAGGTCTGATAGAGGAAGCTGGTCTGGCATGGTGCAGCTAGTCATGTCTGAATCATGTTGAGCGTGTGATTTGTGTGTTTGTGTGCAGTTGGTGAAGGAGGTGGACAACGAGGTGCGCCTGCGTCTGATGCAGTTTGTGACGGGCACCTGCAGGCTGCCGTTGGGCGGCTTCGCCGAGCTCATGGGTGGGTCTCGGTCCGATGTCCAGCCATTCTGAGCCTTCACAACCAGAAAAACAAATGCACAGAATGGCCATAAAGGCATCTGTTTATCTTTGTCACATATATACGACACACTCTAGATGCGTTTTAACCCTTTTCTTCCCATTCTTGGCCTTCATCCTCCAGGAAGCAATGGACCTCAGAAGTTCTGCATTGAGAAGGTGGGCAAAGAGACATGGCTGCCCCGGAGTCACACCTGGTGAGTTTACAGGATGATGTTTCAAACCCGACGTCACGAGCAGACGTTCACGTCTCACGCGCACCTTCTGTTCGCAGCTTTAACCGGCTGGATCTGCCTCCCTACAAGAGCTTCGAACAGCTGAAGGAGAAGCTGCTCTTTGCGATCGAGGAGACGGAAGGTTTCGGCCAAGAGTGATGAACGTCTTTCCCCTTTACGGCGACGCATCAGCCAAGTAAAACAAAACCATGAAACTTGCACAGACGATTACCAATGTAAATAAGCTATTTTGTCATTTTAAACCAAATCTTTATCTTAAGACCTCATTTAGCGATCTTCATAACATGATTCCCCATGAATATGCAAGCGTTTGAGCTTTTCTGATCTTTTCAATGCTGATATCTATATACGCTTTGGTTTATTCATTTGGCGGGTTTTTAAAATGAGCCTGAAAAAAAAAAAAAACATTAGAGAGGATTTTATAGTAGAACTCAAACTTACGGCTCTAGTTTTATAGAGCTTTTACAGAATGATTGTAGAGTTTGATCAGGTGCCTGGGGTTTTTCTCTTTTTTTTTTCTTTTTCGTGTTGTTGGACATTAAGTTGTGATTGTTAAGCGCTTGCATGGCTGCCTGCAGAGTGAGAGATGATTGGACTCCTCCAGACAGACAGACAGCTGTCTCACATATCATCCATCAGGATTGGCTCTGGACAGTATTGCCGTTGTCACTTTAGACTGTCGATCAGTATTCGTCCCTCCAGTAAACAGAATCTCTGCACATGCTCAGAAAGGCGGCAGCAGCTGAAGTCAGTTGTGCTCGGAGCACTTCATTATTTCTGTGGCCTTTGACCGTCAGGGGAGGAAAACTGTGTCCATGAATATTTCATATTAAAATATACGAGTTCAAACAAACTCGAGTGTCTCTCAAGTCTTTCAAGCACAAACATGATGAAGTGAGTAGATTCCTGTGTGTTTTATTTAGATTTTTCAATTGCATCTAATCACAGCTCTGAGCCCAACATAAAATGTTTGTTTTATATTTATTCTAGTTTTAGCTTTATTTCATTTGCACAAATATAGACAGTTAAACTTGCTCTCCAAGTCCTGACAAAACATTTGATATGATTCATGTAAATAAAGCAGAACAAAAAGTCTTTCATCCTAATGCCATCATTTCTGAGTGCTAGAAATACAGCAGCACTGGTCAATTACAGTCAGCATTTACGTTAAGATTTCGTCCCTCTGTTCAGCTTCTGTTAATGGCAGACATTAAAGAGTCAAAAATTCTCAATAGCAAACCTCCATCATACACAAATCAACTAAGTCATTACAAAGCACAGTTAAGGCATCTCTGGGTTAGGGTTCGAGAACATCGGGACTAATAGAGCTGCCGCTCATCATCCGTTGAGTTTCTTCAGAAGCTCCAGCGCTTCCTTATGGACCTGCATTGGGCCAAACGTGAACATTACGCCTCTGTAGACGATATAACAGATAAATATGACTGATGAATGTATGATTGTGAACCTGTTTGTCTTCCTCTGTGACTGCAGGATAGTCGCGCACTTTAGTGAGCCACAGCGCCGCCCGCTGGACGTCCTTCAGCATCATATACGTCTTTCCGAGCATCAGCAGGTTCTTGCTGTAGAAATTTGGGTCAACTAAATTGAAATATTAAACTGTTAAATTTGCAATCAGTCCTGTGTGAAATAAGTAAAAAAAACAACACGAAGGTGCTTGTTCATATCATACGAGACCTTCTTCAGCTTTCAGGAAAAACGCCAAAGCCTGATGAAGATGAAACATTTATAGTTTCAGTGCTTATTTTAAGTGTAATAACATTTCCAATACTGAAAACCCCATAATGAATTATTCATTTCGCTGACCTCTTCATAAGTGGCTGTTGGAGGCGACGCAAAAATAACGGCTGCAACTTTCCGCTGGTACCACGGTAATTCGGAAAATGCAAAACACCTGCGAGAAAGAGAGTGTTGTATTACTGGAGGTTTCAAGAGGAACAGTCGTGCAAATACATTGGTGTGTTTGTACCACAACTCACCAGTACCCAAGAATATGGATGGATGTCGCATCTTTTGGATTGAGTTCAATTGCTCGCTGTAGAAATGAGCGTTAAAGAAGTTTCATTCATTGAGTGGTGAACACTGATGCTTTAACCCAATGAACATTTTACCTCCAAATGGTCTCTAATGATGTAGGAATTTCCTATTTTGACTTTGATCCCCTCATAATCACCAACATCACTGAGGCAGATGGCGAACCACTGCAGACGACAGGTTGATGGTCAACTCACTGAAATACTGCAACTCATTTACACAGAGAAATGATGCTGTACTTTGTGTGCCGCAAAGGAAGACTCGTTTTTCTCCAGAGCTCTCCTGGCGTATTCGAAGGCCTCGTATATGAGTCGTTTCTTTTCCTCCGCACTGATGCTGGACAGTAAAGCCAGATCACGGGACGCTCGGGCCAAACGCCACAGAAACTCTGCCTCGTCACTGCGAACAAGAGCAAACCGAGAGATCCCCCAACTCTAGACCATCAGAAATATGTTGAACAATATGAAAACAACACTTGCTGAGCAGCTTAGACTAGTGGCCTACTACTAGAGAAAGTTATACTATAATACTCTATGACCCGGTTTCACAAACGAGGCTTAGTATAACCCAGGATTAGGCCTTAGTTCAATTAGGAAAGGATACCTTTTATAAACGTGCATTAGAAAAAACATTATTGGTGTGCATCTTGAGAAAAAACAACGGCAGTGAGATATTTTAAGATATGTCAGTACAAGTTGTTTCAGTTAAAACAGCTCAAGCATTCATTTTAGTCTAGGTCAAGCTTAAACCTTGTCTGTGAAACTGGCCAAATACATCATCTGACACACTGCGGATGTTTGTGTTCTTCTGAGACTGGCTGGTTCTCATCATCTTCATATCCTCGGGGAATAAAGACTTGAGTTCAAAGATCCAGAAGGTACAATGTGATTACATTATCATCGGTTCATGTTGGCATCATTGAACACACAAGTGTCATAAGAACAGACAGAATGACATCTATCGTCACTTTAAGTCTGCCAAACTTTCCTAGTCTGACGTGAAGTTCCTGGATATCGAGAGGATTTTACCTCACAGAAGAGGTGGAGATAGAGATAAGAAAATGTTGCATTGTCTATATACTACCTGTTTTTAGTTCACATGCACTTTTTGCACGATGCAACTTATACAATAAAAATGTTAGATTTCTTCAGTGTGAACTGGATTCACCTTCACCTACATACTCAGCTTAGTTTTTGCCAGTTTTTATACTTAGTTTGAGCTGTCCTCACACATTATCAGGTTAGTTTTACCTGTCCTTGTGCTTCAGCAGGAGCTGGTGGAGCTTCTGTGTCTCTCCGCAGCTGTACAGATAATCCGCTTGTTCTAAAACTTCTTCTGCTGGACAAAAGATGCAGTTGAAAAATAAGAAACAGCAGCACTAAGACTTTATTTGTAGCTCAATATTACCTGATTCCAGCGCACGAACCGATGCGAAATGAGTGATTCTCTCATAGATGAAGAATGACAGTGGAGTTACAGCCACGAGAAGCGAAGCTGTTCTGTTCTGACAGTCACAAAACACACAAATGACTCTAATAATAATCGTCAGAAATGACAGCTATGACTGACATTCACAGGTTATTGCTCTTTCACCCACAACCTCGTTCTTACACACACACACACACACTCTCTCTTTAAACTCATGTTCTTCATTTAATCTTTATAAAATAATTCTGAGGAAGCCACATCTTACTGAAGTTCTGATTCGATCAGTCCAAATGCGCTCATTCATCCACCTTATCTTCACATTTCTGCTCACAAACCGCCTGAAAGCCTGAAATAAACTCGCGGACGCCATCAGTCCTGCCTGAGAACCAGATTCTTACTCTGTGTGTCTGGAGTTCTTGTGCTGTACGCGAGTTCTGGTTCTGGTTCTGCTCTGGAGCAGGTCAGTTCGGCTAATGAGGCTAAAGTTTGCTGTGCTGCGAGTCTGTTTGCCTCCAGCAGGCGGCGCTCTGTCACGCGCACTGCCGTAAAATGATTCGTACTTGTCGCAAAATAGTACCTGGTTCTAGTAAAAAAAAAAAAGCAATGTTGTATGTTTTTGTGTTGAGATGTGGTGGATCCAAAATGGTCAATATTCATATCCATGCATTATATTCATATTCATGCATTTTATTCATATTTCATGTTAATCATTTATGGCTTATGATTTATCAAATTACTTTTGATTTCATATATTCATGTACTCCTACTCTCTATATTAATCCTCATCATATTTTCAAGTATTTACTTGTTATTGTACCCTTCATGGTTATTCTTCTTTTATATATAAGAGTATGTACGCTTGCTGTATTCAATTGTTCTTCAAGTGTTCCAGTGTTCAGGTCATGTCGACACGTTTGTGGTCAGAGACTGGACGCCTGCCAAGTACTGCAGAAGTGATGGTGTTTTTGGAATTAGTTGCTCATTTGAACTCGATGTACCTTTATATCAAAGTATGTCTGTTATCATTTCTTCAGACATGTGATAATGCAAGATCTGCAAAATTCCCTTAAGGGAGTCAAAACAGCCCCTTTTCATCTATTTTTTTGACATTTGACCAGTCTAGGAGATAATGGATAAATCCATTTGACCTTTTCTTATTAAACCAAAACATAAGTTTGAGTGGATGTTTTCCTATGCTTATGGTATAAAATGGACTGAGTCTTTGATAGCTTAGCTTTCCTTTGCTTTGCTTTGCTTTCGTCGTGGGGCAGTCGTGGCCTAATGATAGAGAATCGGACTTGTAACCCAAAGGTCATGGGTTCGAGTCTCAGGTCCGGCAGGGATTGTCGGTGAGGGGAGTGAATGTCCAGCGCTCTCCCCACCCTCAATACCACGACTGAGGTGAGACCCTTGAGCAAGGCACCGTACCCCCAACTGCTCCCCGGGCGCCGCAGCAATGGCTGCCCACTGCTCCGGGTGTGTGTTCACGGTGTGTGTGTTCACTGCTGTGTGTGTGCACTTGGATGGGTTAAATGCAGAGCACAAATTCCGAGGATGGGTCACCATACTTGGCCACATGTCACTTCACTTCACTTTACTTTTCTTTTCTTTGCTCTTTTTGCTTCTCACATCTCTTCTGCATCTTCATCTTCTGCTTCTTCTCTTCTATCTCTCATTTCATTCTGCAGATGTCTTAATTTTGTTCCTTCTTTCTGTATATTCTGATCTTCATCTATTAGATACAATACTCTGGATTTTACAATACTCTAGATTTTGTTATTAACTATTAATTACATCATGAATTTGTTTGTCTCTATAATTTTTTATGAATAAATTTGTTATTCCTTGTTCAAATTTAATCTCTGATATAATCATTGCTGGACTGCCTGGATCTCATTTTCTCATGTTTTTGCATCAGTTTTGGTGTTTCCGCCCGGTTCTTTTTAAGTCTCTTAAGGACTTTGGAATATTGAATCATTGAATTATTCTGGAGATTTCGGCGTTAATCGGCAGAAGTGCATAAAAGTTGAGAGGTCTCTGCGGTGTGGAGGTGACTTGAATTAGACATTAATGATCTATCTTGTTCCCGGTTGGCAGATTTGATCCTCGGTCAATCCGTTAGTTAGGTGGTCGCTTCTGTCAAGGGCTCGGTAATTACAATAGCAGGAGACTGGCCTTGCTTGATTATTAATTTGAGATCCAGAGGTAAATAATATATTAATGTTTAAAATTAAAAACAAGAGTTTGAAATTTGTCTAAATCCAGAAAGCAGAAATTTAAATTGTGCAAATTTGTAGAATTTATTGTATGAAGGAAAAAAAAATGTATTACATTGAGTTTAGCCACATATTTTGAATTACTTTGAGTGTTTTATCTAATGGATGAAGTTATACTCGGTCATGACCTATTCTATTCTAGATCTCTGTGTGAGATCGAGTGTGCTGCTATCTTTAAAGTATTGTGTTCCAAAATTTTAGTGATATGATATATACAACTGTATTTAGATCATTCTGCGGAAGAGGTTTTTTTTTTATTATTTCATTTATGCATTGTCTCAGATAGGTTAAAGGTTAAAGAACATACTATATACATGAAATGTGGAGCTAGTTAAAAAGAGAAATTAATAAATAGTACAATATTAACTGAATGAAGCAAAAATATAGTTTTTTTATATCCTGCTATCTGTGATCTGAAGACGTCTGAAATATGTATTCATAATGCCTGGTGGACAGCTTGAAGTTTGATCTATTGTAGAGATTTTAGTATGTGTTAATGGAAATAACTTTTGCATTGTGGTGAATGAGAACAAGATTGAGTCACTAAGTTAAAATTAAATTGATTTAAGTAAAGAAAAATGTATTTTATTTTATTTTATTTTGATGTATTTGTGAGGATTATTTATAATATGTTCAGATAATTAAGAATAGTTTAGTTTGCTCTTTCCTGCATTTTGCAAAGAAGAACTTGCTTTATTAAAATAAAATACAGAACTGCTGTTGTCAATTGAATGAGACTCATAAAATTAAGGAAAAGCAGAGCAGATTGCTCATATACGATTGTGATGACAATTTATGTGGGGTCAATTTGATTTATGCCATTCTCTGAGTGTTCAATTTCTAGAAGGATCTGTCCCAACACCAACAAGAGTGAATGGACTGTGTATGCCAGTGGGGGAAAGAGACTCAAGGACACAGGCTGCAGAGAAGCACAGGCACTGCTTGATGGGCCTTCAGCTCACCCCTGAAAGAAGAAGCCGACTCTTCCGAGGGCTTCCAACGAAAAGACTGAGTTAATGCAGAAACAACAATGGAAACAATCTGCCATGAGATGCAGAGAGAGAAAGACGGCTGCATTCAGAGTCAACCTCATGCTCCACCTGGTCCTCATGACAGACTGAGAGACCCAACGCACTGGATGAAGAACTTCCATCTCTTCCTCGTGTGTGTGCAGGTACTGCATATGCAGTGATCACTACAGAGAATGCCTCAAAATTGGACTTGTCATCACAACTTACAAATTGGTAATTCACTTGTCTCTTAGCAGTTCTTTATTTTGTTAACCTACTGCACTTTTCATTCAATAAGCACCAGTCCAACCCTTTATGAAATGGAAATTAAATGTTTGCTTGACTCACATTCAGTTAAAACTGGGTCTGGACTTACTTAGAGGACACTGAATTCACTAACTAGGAGTAATGTTGTGCAATGAAGAGAGTTTAGACTCTGCTCTCAGGACAGACATTTATGTTACAGAGTTCTCTTTAATAGAAAATAGAGGGTAAAGATATGATATTAGTCACGCCATCTTGGTTAATAGATCTTTTTTTGTATTATTATTATAAGGAAAAATTCCAAAACTGTGAAATCATTATATCACAAACGCTGTCATTACCAGAGATTATGATTATGGTTGGCCATGGATTTAAAATGATGAGATCTGATGTTTTTTTTATTAGAACAGCTCATGAGCAACTGTAGAAAGGATTTTTTTTTTTATTATACAGATAATGATAAAATATATTTAAGAAATTGGTTCTCTTAACTGTGGCATGCTTAGGCTTAAAATAATATTTCTTTAAAATTGGTGTTTGTTTTTGCGGTGTTAAAATCAATTCTATTGCGACCGACGTCGTCTGACTAAATCGTTCCAAAAACCTAGACACTGTTGCACGGGGAATGCCACATGTTTCATCACTTCCAACATCATCGAAAGAGTTGTCTACATCTATCTATCATATCTAGGTATGGTATAGAGGCAATCAGGAGATTACGTGTGGTATATTAATCAAAACAGTTCGCTTTTCTGTGTGATGCCTGATTGTGACCACTGGAAAGGAAGAGTCCCTTAGGAGGACCAACGAGGAGAACGACCAGACTTAACTGGTGGCTTAAAAGCCCACTGTTTGTTCCAACTGATCAAGAGCATCCCAGAACCAAGGAAGGATTTCTGGGAGGCGGAATTCCTTCCGCTTATTTTCCATTTATTTTCGGGAGGCGTAAGTTGCAGGGGTGTGGTTTATAGTACTGTAGTCTATTTCCAGGGTTCCTACGCGGTTTGGAAAAGTATGGAATTTGATTTGAGTCATTTCCAGGTCTGGAAAAGTATGGAAAAAAGAAATCAGAGTATGGAAAAATATTTGTGTTTCCAGACTATTGGCTCTATTCAGTTTTCTAATTTATTATACCTGCAAACTAGTCACTTTGTGGCGAAATTAGCTGTTTTGAATCAAAATACATCATTTATGTGAATCGTTTTGATCCGAAGAGGTTTTTTTTTTCGGGGTGAGTGAGTGTGTGTCACAAGATTCTCATAAGAATTGCAAATGGGCTACTTTCCCATAGACTGGAGTGAGTCACAATCTTTCTTGGTGCTCTGTGGCGTGATAGATCGCTGTAGCGCTCATGAACCGACCATCTCTTCGGCTTTACTAGTTACAACACAAAATAAACATGATTGAACATCTGAAGGTACACTCAAAAAAATGATTTTTTGATGCTGTTCACTTTATTTAAACAACTTATTTTGATTCAACACCATTGTATTAGGTTTCTGGTTCAAATTTAATTGATTCATGTTAAATTGACTTAAAACGATTACTTTTTGACTTAACTTAATGTTTTAATATTAAAATAACATGTTTCAATCAAGTAAACTCAACCAGGACTCAATCAAACAGGACTTTCACTTCCCATCATGCTTTGCAAAGGGGCTGATCTGGAAGAGTAAATGTTGAAATAAAGTGTTATTTTAAGCAGTTTTTAGCAACATGAGAAAATGGAGAGACTTTTTAATGTTTACTTTCTATTATGTTGGTATTTAAAAGTTTCTGTTATGTTAATAGTTTTAGGGGTTACCATTGTAGTGAAGTGTAGAACATGTGCTTAGGGTTGAGGACCTGCTAACAACGATTAAAGTTGATTTAATAATAAAAACAACTATTTTGGGCATGCCATAGATGGAATAAAACCATCTTCTGGCTAACACCCAACAACAAGTGTATTTACAGAGTAAATATTTTGTAAAAGTTGTGAAAATTGTTCTGAAACGCATCCACTAAATAAACTAATCAATTAAACTGGATTTTTTTTTAAATTTCTGTTTGATATTAATATTAGGATAATTAAACTTAATGGTTTTGAACAAAATTAAGAATGTTAACCTGATTCAACTAAATGGCATTGAGTTAACTGTACGTAATAAATTTAAGTTAACTGAAATAAATAATGTTAATTAAATGCAACATAATCAAATTACGTGGAACCTGTTGACATAAAAAAATTAAGTTAATCCAACGTATCATTTTTTTGAGTGTATGTTGAAAGATACAGTGCAACTTACTGAAATCTGTGTCATGTCACATGCAATCGATCAATCAGTGTTTCAAGTCAAGTCAAGTCTGCTTTATTGTCAATTCTTCCACATGTACAGTACATACATACAGAGAATCGAAATTGCGTTACTCTCAGACCCCCGGTGCATACAGATAACACTAACAGTAGAGCTTAATAATCTAGATCGATATAAAATATAAGATATAAGATATAACTATACAAGATCAATATAAAATATAACTATACAATAAGGGGATGTAAAAAAAGACAATCAAAAAAAATATAAAAATAAATAAAGTTAAATAAAGCAGCGCAAGGCACATGGCAGATAGAGTGCAAACCAGTGAACAAACAGTGCAGATAAAAAGATTGGCTTATTCATTCTGATTTAAAGTGACAAAAGGGCTCAAGAGCAGTTATTATATTGACACTGACTGATGAGGTGGTAGAATGACGTCAGTTCCATGGTGAATGAGGTAGTGAGTAGACCAATGCTGCACAAAGTGACTGGTGCATGTCATCGTATGTTAGTGGGAGGGGGGGTGGAAGGACCTGGGGATGTGGGATCTNGTGAGACGGGTTCCGTAAGTTTCTTGGAGGGAGGGGAGAGAGACACCAATGATCTTCAACTGCAGAAAGGCGTCAATAAAACAGCCTACCTCAGAAAAGCCTTTCAATGTCCAAAAACTCATTATTCTGCTACAAAAATGAACTTCGAGAGGAGCGTTTTGCTAAATATATGCTCTATAGGCTATTGCATATTCATTGTATTTGTACTTAACGTGCTTCGATATTGAATGTATAAATCCGTTTTATGACAGCCACCATTTAAATGTTTAGGCCTACATAAAAATAAAAAAAAGAGTAGAAAAATAATTGTCACTTGTATTATAACGTTATTATAAAAACTTCCTTATGTGTAATTTAGCCTATATGTAAGTAGCTTACAATCAATTTAACCTAATATAATAATGATGTACCAGCTGTGGTTCCCTGTATAGTTTACAGCATTAGTTGAGAGACTTTTTTCTTTGAGGATATTTGCCATGTACTGTACCTGATAGAGCCCAAATGAATCAATACTGAATCAAAGGTAATCAAATCAAAATCAAATCACAAGCTTCTGAATCAAAATCGCATTCAGTTGTGAAATTTGTCAATGCTCAGCCCTGGTGCCAAAATGTTTTTTTTTAAGCGAATGTTGAAGTTTTTTCCATTTATGTTTTTGTCAGAGTGCACCAGAATGCTTCGTTTACATGTTAAAATCACTAAAATCTTCTCCTGGGGGAGGATGCCCTCAGACCCCCTACAACTATTTACTTTCTATACGTCACCTTTTTCACCTCTCTTCACTTTGCTAATATGTTTATAAAGTTAGGAATTTCTAAAATATTACGGAAACTGTCATACTTCTACTCGTACTCGTAGGCTACTCTATAAAAATACTTTGATACAAACAACCAATGTCGAGAACAAAGCAAACACAGAGCAGAATGGATAAATCACAGAAGGATCTCTATGTAGTAAATGTATCGAATTAATAGACAAATTAAATATTCACGCCTATGTAGCGAGTGGTATGGTCGGAAAGGGAAACAAACTAAGTCATGCCAACTTGTTAAACAGGGAATATATTAGTGCTTGTACATTATTCCCCAACAAAAGTCACACAGGTACATGGTTTTAAGACCTGGACGTGAATACTAAATACAAAACTTTATTTTAAATAAATAAATTTAAAACTTAATTTAAAAATCACTAAAAGACTGTAGGACCCGGACTACAAACATGAAGCAGTGACATTTCCTCTCTCAAGATCCATTAATGTACTAAAAACATATTTAAATCAGTTCATGTGAGTACAGTGGTTCAATATTAATATTATAAGCCACGAGAATATTTTTGGTGCACCCTAAAACATAGAAAAGGAGACCGAGGCTCACCAATGCCAGAAATCGTTTGGAAGGAGGTCTGGAAATTTGAGTATGGAAAAGTATGGAATTTTGAAATGGAAAATGTGTAGGAACCCTGTATATCAGTTCAGAGAGCTGAGGGGGTCAGTGTGTGTGTGTGTGTGTGTGTCTGTGTGCTCATGTGTGTGTTCATGAAGGTGGGTGTGTGTGTGTGTGTGTTCATGAGGGTGTGTGTGTGTGTGTGTGTTCATGAGGGTGTGTGTGTGTGTGTGTGTGTGTGTTCGTGTGTGTGTTCATGAGGTTGTGTGTGTGTTCATGTGTGTGTTCATGAGGGTGTGTGTGTGTGTGTTCATGAGGGTATGTGTGTGTGTGTGTGTGTGTGAGAGTGTTCTTGTTTATATTACATTGTGGGGACCAAATGTCTCCACGATGTAATAAAAACCTGAGTTCACCTACATCACCAGCCAGCGGTCCCCACGAGGGAAATGGATTAATAAACATACTAAATGATGTTTTTTTGAAAATGTAAAAATGCAGAATGTTTCCTGTGATGGTTAGGTTTAGGGATAGGGGTAGTGTAGGGGGAGAGAATATACAGTTTGTACAGTATAAAAACCATTACGCCTATGGAGAGTCCCCACTAAGATAGCAAAACAAACCTGTGTGTGTGTGTGTGTGTGTGTGTGTGTGAGTGTGTGTTCATGAGGGTGTGTGTGTGTGTTTGTGTGTTCATGAGGGTGTGTGTGTGTGTTCATGAGGTTGTGTGTGTGTGTGTGTGTGTGTGTGTTCACGAGGGTGTGTCTGCTCTGATGAACTCGGACACTCCGGCGGTTCAGTCACTGCGGAAGCTCCTCCAACTGAAGGCCGGTTTTACAGCATGTGAGTAACTCTAAATGATTCAGATCAGCAATTAAGAAAAGCATTTTGATAATTATTAAAAAATACGGGCCTTTTAAGCCTTATACAGAAGAACACGCTGAAATACTAAAATACTTCATGTTAACGTTAACGACCCTACCGTCGACGCCTTTTGTCTTTGTTAACGATAAACGTAAACATCTGAAGTCACTTTCTCAGCAGAAACGCGACGTTTCTAATATCCTGTACACACATGAGGACATGAATGCGTCGTGACGGTAGTTTGGCCAAAGCTGGGCCAATCACGATCGTTTGTGGTGGTGGTTCGTCCAATAGGCGCAGCGAACGATGAGGCGCTGACAGTAATGAGGAAGTGTGAACTGTGAAAGTTATAACTATAAGTTAACTTGTCATATTTGAAATTGAGCTTGTCTGCATGTGTATTTAATATTCAGAATGTCCATATTATCCGTATTCAGTAACCCAAAGGTCTGTAAGTATAATGTGTGTGTTCAGTGTGTGAGATGGAGCATCTGTCAGCAGCGCAGACGCGGTTCGCCCTCAGTCTGTTCCAGAAGATCCGCGATGGAAACGCGTCAGGAAACGTCTTTTATTCTCCTCTCAGCATCTCTGCTGCTCTCTCCATGCTGTCTCTCGGGGCAGGAGGAAACACGGCGTCTCAGATGACCCGGGTGAGTCTGACCTCATCGAGAACTAAACTATACTTACATGTTTTAAATGTGTGTATTCATGAGCGCAAGTGTTGAGTCGAACTGATAAATCACTTCACATGCTGATCACGTGATGCTGTGTTTGCTCATGGAGTGGCTGGTTTTGTCTCAGTCTGTACCTTGACACAATATGATGATCTGTGTGTGTGTGTGTGTGTGTGTGTGTGTCATCATTACCACAGAAAGGCAGTAAATTGTTATGAAATGATCTGTTATCATCAGGGTGTGTAAGTCAAGTTATAAGGCGAGAAGGAGTTTTCAACTTCTACTGTCAGTTTTTTTTGATGAATTCATTGACAAATTGACAAATTTGAATAGACAGAATGACAGTCGAAACATTCATTTGTTTTATTAAATGATTAAATGATTTTGATTAAGTAATTTTGATCACATTTTCAGCAAAAATGTCTCAAAGCACCGTCTGTGAGCTGAAGAAACCATATTTATGCTTCCAAGAGACAAACCCCTTTTCTGTGTTTTTTTACAGAATAACACAGTTGGTTAAACATTGAAATTTTCATGAGCCGTATGGAGGCAAAGTTGAATGTAACTTTTTCTAATGAAGACTTTTGTGATTTTTAACCCATTATTTTATGGCAGATGAGGAGGGTTAGTGTTTGGTTCAGATGTTTACTCACAGAAGTCATCACTGTCTGCAGCTTCTGCGTGAAGGAAACTGTAATTGCCTGTTTGTCTCCAGACTTTGCAGTTTCCCGAAGCGGAGGGTGAAATCCACGCTGGCTTCACCAAGCTCCTGAGCGAGATGAACAAAGCAGGAGCTCCATACGCGCTGAGTCTCGCCAACCGCCTCTACGGAGAGCAGTCCCACCGATTTGTTGAGGTGAGGTCAGTTCATTCACACATAGAGAGAACACGTGATGCTCGAATGGCTGTTCACCTGGGGCCCGTTTCAGTAAGGAGGTTCAACCAACTCTGAGTTAAAACTTAAACTCTGAGTTGACTTACCCTGAAATGGGAAACTCAGAGTTTTCTGTTTCAGAACAGCTGAATTGAGTTAGTTCAATTGAATCTGAGTAGGTTGACTCTGAGTTAAGCGTGTGCACCACGACTATGAAAAGCCATCATCAATGGAGCTCCAATATTGCGATTCACCATGGCAACAGCACGTGACAAATATCTTAACCCTAACAATATTTAAGACAGGAATAAGGGTCTTAACTAGCAAAAATTTTCAAAATTCTTTTTACAAATTATATACGTTTTAACCATAGACGCTCGTCTTGAACTAGCTCTCTTCTTCTTCTTCTCTATTAGAATTCCGGCAGTGTAGAGGCTGTTAAGTGTATTACTGCCCTCCACAAGTCAAAGTTTGAACTAATTGTTATATACTTGCACTAGCATATAGTTCAAGACGAGAGTCTTCTCAATTTTTATTACTGAAATGAACACAATGATTTGTGTCTTTATTTTTCCTCTGTGTTGTTACAGAAATTTCTTAGTGACACAAAGAGCCTGTATCAGGCTGAACTGGAGACGGTGGACTTCATCGGTCAGGCGGATGCGGCGCGTGTCGACATCAACAGCTGGGTGGAGAAACAGACACAAGGTGGAAAAGCAGTTCAAACCTCTTTTGAAATTTAACGCAATGTTAGGAGGAAAAAGCACAATGATGTGTCTGCTGTCATTAATGTGACATCACATGCTGTCTTACTACTACTAATAAAAAACTTGATTTGAGAAATTCTTGCTGTGTCAGTTTTAATGTCGATTTATAATCGTAGAGAAGATCAAGGACCTGCTGGCAGAAGGGGACGTGGATTCACTGACCAGACTGGTGCTGGTGAACGCCATCTACTTCAAGGGCAATTGGGAGAGGAAGTTCAGAGAGGAACAGACCCGAGACGATCAGTTCAAGCTGAACAAGGTGACATTCGCGCTTACGCACTGCTCTGCATTATTATTTTACCTGTTTAATCATCCATTTTTAAATGTAAACTTTCTTACATGGTTTGACTTGTAAGTCTATTTATCTTTTCTTTTTTTTTTTTTAAATGCGTATTAATTACCATTGTGTGAGATTAGCTACAATATATAAATGAACTTTCCTTTTCACCTTCACAATACAGATTGTTTTAAAGCTGTTTCACAGTTGTAACGGTTGTAGCGGTCCGTACAGTTATTAATCAATTTATGGGTGGAATATGAATATAATAATTCATAAAACTTCGTGAATTATTATTATGCACATACCGACCCAAGGGGGAATTAACCATATATGGTGAATTAATTACAACGAATTGTGATCAATTTTATATATGATTAGTTCTTGTTTAATAATTATTTAGGAAACTATGTTTGTCCAGCAAATTAGTTCTTCCTAGAATATTATAAATGGAATTATTCTGTGGCCACACGAATAAATTCCTATCACAGCATCAAAGCATAAAGCGATCGAAACGTTAAAGTGACTTGGTCTTCGGTTGAAAGAACAAAACAGAACAATTCTGACGGATATAATGCATTTAATATGTAAACTAATACTACAAAGGTTATACGGTTAAATAGGCACAAAAAGGATATACATATACAAAACGAAAGTAAAGGCAGAAGAGAGAGAGAGAGTGATCAGAACAGTGGCAATTTACAAACAGATAAAACCTCTGAGAGCCAACAAAGAAAGCAGTTAAAACGAATCTTAACAGGTTACTTGCATGAGTTAGGTCAGCTCGAGTGCTGGAGTTTGCAGAGTTTCAGTGCGCGAGCTTGGCGTGATTGGTCCTGTCCCAAAGAGGCTGTGTCTTCGGCGGGTTCTTCAAACGCGGTTTTAAACTGAGAAGTGATATTGCCGGAAAATAACGAAGAGAGTTGGACTCCGTGATGGAGCGTCAAGAGCTTGACGACAGGAAAACTTGCGTCCTGACGACAGGTAAAACTTGTTCTGCCAAGGGGCGCGTGTCATTGTGTTTTAACGACAACAGACCAGCCCGCCTCCTGAGAATCGTTTGCCAATAGTATCGTTGCCATTTTGGCGGGGAAAGACTCTTTGTCCTGTCTCGAGGTTAATCTAGATAAGTTACGAGCTCATCAAATCGGTGGATAATTTCCTCATGGGACCGTTAAAATAGAAACATGCATCTTACCACAATGAAATATACATGGGTGAATAAAGGAGAGCAAGGATGTTATAGAGAGTCCAAACTCGACATATAAGGGAAGCATATCAAAGGAGTTATAGTTTTAAGTCAAAAGTAATCGTTAGAAATGATACCAGCACCATTACTGTCATTCAAGCTAAGTCTAAACACTAAGAAAACATGCATACACTTAGACATACTACTCATATGACTATGCCAAATTTGTATCTGAGTATATAAAGTCCTTATGCGTGTGTGCGTGTGTGTGTGGGTGTGTGTGTGTCTCTGTGTGTGCGCGTGTTTGATATTGAAATGCCGTGTTGCCACATGGCCCGTGGTAAAGTGATCCGAGACAATCGTGATTGTTTGCAGTCGCACTGGAGGTGTTCGGGGATCTATCACACAGTCATAAAGATGTCCGGGAGATCTGTACGTGTCCGCCAGATCGGCGCCAAGTTCTGATTTGTAATTCAAAGTTCAGTGGGTTGAAGCGTAATCACAGTTTATGGTGCGCCCGCTAAATTGTGATCGTTTGCAGATGCTACACAGTAATAAACAGGAAAATAACGATTCAATGATGCAGAGTTCAATTCTGCTGTAAAGCAGTTTGTAAAAGCCAATACTAAACAGTTATTGAACCAAAATGAATCAACACAACTGATTTCAACTGAATAATGACTGTGTAAAGAACATCAGTTATGAAAAGTGTTCGATTCATGTATAAAGCATTAATATTCCTGTTGTTTCCTCCTTGATGAATTGTGCAGCTTGTCATGTGATACTCTAACCAGTGAGAGTGACTGATACATTTTCATTGATGGTTTACAGAATGAATCGAAGCCAGTTCGGATGATGTTCCAGAAGGCCAAGTTTCCTCTGGCCTTCATTCCTGAAATGAACTGTCAGATTCTCGAGCTTCCATATGTGGGGAAAGAGCTCAGTATGCTGATCATGCTTCCCAATGCCATGGAGGACGACACCACCGGCCTTCAGAAGGTGAGACAGCAGGCGTTTCATCAGTAGATCTGGTGTGTTGTCTAACTCAGTGCGATAGCAAACACTTTAACACGACTCTCTTGTCCAGCTGGAGAGTGCGCTGACCTACGAGAACTTCATGGAGTGGACCCGACCTGACATGATGGATCTACTGGAAGTCGAAGTGTCTCTGCCCAGATTCAAGATGGAGGAAACCTATAACATGAACGATCTTCTGATCAGCCTGGGAATGGTGGATGCTTTTGACTTGCAGAAAGCCGATTTTTCAGGAATGTCCCCCAGCAACGATCTGGTGCTGTCTAAGGTGGTGCATAAGTCCTTTGTTGAAGTGAATGAAGAGGGGACGGAGGCGGCTGCAGCCACTGGTGCCATCATGATGATGCGCTGCCTGATGCGTCCAGAGCGCTTTTGCGCCGATCACCCTTTCCTCTTCTTCATACGCCACAATCCATCTAAGAGCGTTCTGTTCTACGGACGCGTCTGCTCTCCTTGAGATCCCGACACAGATGTGACAACTTGCTGATGGGTTTGATCGGTTTAGAACGAATCATAATACTGGTAGATGAGGGATCAGGGCTCTGGTCTGTGCGCTACATGTGTTGACATGTCCTTTTGCCTTAATTCCCGAGTGCCTGTGTTGTTTCCGCGATTGAATAATCTGGAGTGAAATTGTTTATGCATTTACTCTAAAGGTGCTTGCAACTTTATGAATAAACAACTTGTGATTGTTCAAAAAATAAAATGAAACCTGTGTTTTGCTTGATCCTTTACTCAATTCACATTTATTTGTATAGCGCTTTTCACGATACATATCGTTTCAAAGCAGCTTTACAGAGAATGCATGTCAACATCACAATTTAAAGAATGCAGTTAGCAAATAATGTAATAATTTAGGCAATTAATGTACAATCACTGTTAGCAGTTTAACTGAAGGTAGAAGCAATGAGCTCCTGGAAAAATGAATTTCATTAACAATAATTAGGATATAGTTTTTTTAAATTCTCTATTTAGTGACAACTAGTGCAAAAAAATAGATACAAAATAATAATATCAATAAATCAAGTCACCTTTATGTACAATGCAGATTGTCTCAAAGCAGCTTTACAGTGAAAGAGAGAACATAATTTTGGCTGTACAGCAGCTCTAGAAGAAAATGTTGTCCAGCTTAAGTAAGTTCAGTATTGATTCATTCCATTGTAAAAATCATTAGTTATTAATTTAGTTCATTTATCTATACAGCAGCTCTGGAGAAAACAGTGATGTCATCGTTCAGCTCAGTTCATTTCTCATATAATTGTCAGTGCAGGCCCATCAAAAACATTGTTGAATATCAAGTGTCCCCAACTAAGCAAGCCAGAGGCAACATTTACAATACATTTAACATTTACATTTAATCATTTAGCAGAAGCTTTTATCCAAAGCAACTTACAAATGAGAAGAACAATAGATGCAATCAGACCAACAAACTCCCAAACTCCATCAGGTGACTTTGCCCCTTTTCCAAATGGCACACTTCATGTGCACTTTTGGTCCTGTGGACTTACAATGGCCGCTGCATGCGTGTGTCCGTTAAGTCCACGAGACCGATGGGTGTCCCATTCGTCATTTTAGCTCTAACCTGCTCGTAATAAATAAAATTATTAACCCTATCCAAAGCAACTTACAAATGAGTAGAGCAATAGAAGCAATCAAACTAACACTAGGGCAACAATATGCAATATGTTTTTTAAAATAGATATAGAATAGTAAGTGTTAGTATCAAAGGTGGGGTAAGCCATATTTGAAAAACACTGTTGGACATTGTTGATATTTGAAATCAACCCAAACAAACACACCTCTCTCTTCATTGCTCCGCCTCCAAAACTCACCCTCCAATCCTAACCACCCTGCTCCAATTTGATCTCGAACCCTGGCTTGATTGCTGCTGGCAGGCAAGGCGAGTGCACTAACAATGACGCTAAACAACGCATTCTCTAGTGGTTGTCAGTTTGCAGTTGTCTACCTGCACAACTTTCACTAGCTGGCCTCTGTTACACACGTAATGCAAGAGTCGATGTCTGTTTATCACAGCTGACACGCAACAAAATAATGTTTCATGAGAAATAAAGCGCAGATGATGAACGAATGTCAAGGAAGCACAATAATGAACGTACAGTACACAAGAGTAAATACAAACAAGAGTTTGTTGTTAGTCGCCAACAGAAAAACAGCTCCAGACGATCATGATACACAAACCCAGTTTTAATGACATGTGAAGCGGAATCAAAGCGCCTCCGCGTCTGTTTTCAGGCCTTCTCGCTTAGATCTCTCCAGCGCTGGAAAGATTTTCTAATATTAATGCAAACAGTGTGGGATCAGGGAAGGTCCCATCACAGACCCACCCATGCTCTATATATGTTTTTATATAAATGTATTTATGTATTTATTGGCCTTACTTATAGTCATTTACAACTTCAGCACTCACCTAGGTAACCCTTCAGATTTAAGCTCTTCTACCCTCACTTGCTTTTTTAACTTTGGGAATGTGGAGAGCTCTTTTTTATTTCATTTATTTATTTAATTTTTTAATAAATCTTTGAATTTGACTCCAGGTATTAATTTGTTCCTACTCATCTCTTTATTGTGTTGAGCCATGTTCCTTAACAGCTTTGGAGAATATTGTTTTTGTGCAAGGCAGCCTCTGACCAGCCAATGTTAGGTATACTACTTGGTAAGGAACAGAACAGTGTAGAGTCAATCACCCAGCTAGCACAGATATGTGGGGCCCAGATGGGTGTCACCTGAGCTGTCTAACTGGGGCCCAGCCGATTTTGTCCACAGTTTCCATGAAGGCCCCACATGGGTTAGCCCAGATGAAATGAACACTAATCAGTGTGCACACTACAGGTTGTTAAATGTAACACAGAAACATGCTGGAGTTAATGAGATAATTAGGTGATAACGAGCAGAATCACTGAAGGACAGAGGAACAACAAGAACTACGACTTCAGCCACAGCCTTCTATGAAATCAACTGAAGATAACAGACATTAAATCACTCAAGATCTGATTAAACATCTCCACAAACAGCATTACCAGCCTCACTTATTACTAACCAGACTGACTTTATTTCTGACATACATCTACAGAAGTTGTTATTGAGATTTACCAGAGGTTTAGATGTTGATGATTTGTAGAAAATTTATGTCACCATTAACGAGGTCATTGCTTACTTCAGTTAGGCAGTTTGACTCTTGACTGTTTTAGTGTTAGTGTTTTTCTGACTGCTCTTGCTATTTGTTATGGCAAGAGAAAATGTGTTTAGCTGTTGTCAGCTGTTTGATGATAAGAAAGCTTTATTCACTGATCTAATGACTGAGCTTTATGAAAAAAATTTTATGACTTTGTGCTGGATCTTTTCAAGAATAACAACAAAACGGTTAAAAAAATCTGATCAAAATAATAAATCTGAAAAATGTACCCTAAACACTTTAAAACTCCTGCAAGAATTATTCACACACAGACATCAAGAATCAGTGTATGAATTTCAACAATGGTGACATGCTTCATGCCGCAATGCATTCTGGGTGCCTCATACAAAACTCATCCATGGCTCCCAGAATGCATTGCAGCATGAAGCATGTCACCATTGTTGAGATTCATATGCTGATTTTTGATGTCTGTGTTTAAGTGAATCTTGCAGGAGGTTTGAAGTGTTTAGAGAACAATGTGTTTTTCAAATTTTCTGATTAAACTAGTTTTATTGTAATTCTAGAAGAGATCCAGCACAAAGTTAATCACATTTTGCTCATAATAAGCTCAGTCATTAGATCAGTGAATTAAGCCACTAAATGATGATGATTATACTCTTAAGATCTAGCAGCTGACCACATTGTTTCTTATTTTTCTTACCATAACGAGCAACCAAAGAAACACTAAAAGAGTCAAGAGTCAAACTGCCTAACTGAAGTAAGCGCTGACCTCGATCACGGTGACATCAAACCAAACTTATTTTCAACAAATCATCAACATCTAAACCTCTGGTAATTCTCAATAACAACTTTTGTAGATGAATGTCAGAAATAAAGTCAATCTGGTTAGTAATAAGTGAGGCTGGTAATGCTGTTTGTGGAGATGTTTAATCAGATCTTGAGTGATTTAATGTCTGTTATCTTCAGTTGATTTCATCGAAGGCTGTGGCTGAAGTCGTAGTTCTTGTTGTTCCTCTGTCCTTCAGTGATTCTGCTCGTTATCACCTAATTATCTCATTAACTCCAGCATGTTTCTGTGTTACATTTAACAGCCTGTAGTGTGCACACTGAGCAGTGTTCATTTCATCTGGGCTAACCCATGTGGGGCCTTCATGGAAACTGTGGACAAAATCGTCTGGGCCCCAGTTAGGCAGCCCAGGTGACCCCCATCTGGGCCCCACTAGCTATGCTGGCTGGGCACCTGCAGGTGCATATCCAAACCACAGGCTCAGATATCAGAGGGGTGCCCCAAACTTGGTTATAAGAAAATTTGGCAGCTAAAATGTATTTAACAATATGCACACAATAAAGTTTGAGGGAAGGTCGACCATTTGTGAGATTATCAATTAAACCAATGATAACAAGCTGTTAATGGTTTGTTTGCTTGCCTGTTTGCAAAGGCTCTCCACATTTCTGAAGTGCTACTTTTTTTTTTGTATTATGCCTTTGTATTAATGAAGATTTGATTTGAATATCCATTTTGCTTTTATGGTCTTTTTTTCTATTTGAGGCTTTGTCAAATTTATCCCCCTGTATTCCGTTTGTCTTTTTTGCATTTGACAGTGTTCTAGTATTTATTTATACTATTGTACTGTTTAAATTTGTCATTTAACTAGTCATTAAGCCCTTTTACACTTAATTTATTCAAACCAGCTTTAAGTCACTATAAATGTAACTCAACTGTTATGCACCTTTTTTATGGCCCTTTCTATTGTTTTACTGTAAAACTACTTTTCTAACTTAATTATAATTGATCTGAGAATATGTGCTTATTTGTATTTCCATTTATTTATGCTTTTGTCTTGTGTATTCCCTTTTATTGCCTCTCTGTATTTTAAACTGTTTGTCCCTTGTAATTATGCACTTATCCTTAATCCTTTATTTTGTGCTGTTTGTATTATACAATGTTTGTTTATATCTTTTTTTTACGCTTTTGCTTGTGTATTTGTTTTACTTTATCCCCCTCTTATTTCATTTTCTGTCCTATTTATGCATCAATGCCTTTTTATTCCCCTTTGTATTACACCTGTGGTGTTTTAGTCCTTCCAGCCAGTGTAACTTAGACAATGAGGGTGATCCTTGACTTTGGAAGCACATCTGTTTTGCAATCAGCTAAAGTAACAACTCAACCTGTCACCTCCTGATCTTATTCCACTGGCTCAGTTATTAACAAATTTAAAGGCTTTGATATTGGCTTTCAGGACAACCACTGAACAGCACCCTCTATCTCAGTACAGTAGTTCAGATGTAACACAGGGAGCATGCACTTGTACAAGTGTGCCACGTTCCTTCTCTGCGATGAAGTCCCTACTGTCACAATCTCCATTCACCATACCTGTCACCACAATGCACAACATTTCCCATAATCCTCTCTGGCCATCACCTGCACACATTCACACCTGTTTGCCATCATCAGTTTTCTTATATAAGCAAGCGGCAAACACTCATTCATTGTCTGGTCTCATCGCTATTAGGACTGTTATATCTCCCTTGCCCAAGTACTGCTATAGTGTTTCATACAGAAGGACTTGCCCATCTACTCATCTTGGATACTTGCCTGTGTCATGCCTGTCTTCAGCCTGTCCTTCAGTCACGACAGCCAGCACCTGCAAAACATAAAGACTCTCATTCAGTTAAGTTCTATGAATCACCTACTCACTTGCTTGTATCTCAGCTGTCTTGAACTGCTCATAAGACTGTCTTTTGCATTATCATCTGGTTATCCATAAATTGATTTGACTGTTTTTGCTGCTTTTGTATTTATGCCTTCACCTCTTGTTCACCTTCAAGACTTGTTTGTGTTTGTCTTAATGGACATTTGCATTTATGCATTAGTATCTTTATTCCCATTTTTGTCTGACTCTCCTTGTGCTTTTTTTATTTTATTTATTTATTTATTTCCCATTTCAGCCTTAACTCTTCCTGTTTTTATGCTTTAATGTCTATTGTATTTATCCACCTTTCATTTGTACTCCTTGCATAGTTTGCAGTTTATGCTGTTTTATGGCCCTATTCCCATAGACTTGATGGATTTATGCCCCTTCCTATTTTTATTGTAAAGCTGTTATTATAATTTGTATTGTACTGTATAATGTAACTGAATACCGGACTCAGAGACAGGATTATCCTCCTGTCACAGTTCCCTTGTTTCCCGGACTCCATTTCCCATGATCCTCCTGTTTCCACACCTGCACTCACTTCCCTCGTCATCTCCCCATCAGCACTCATCACCTGCACCTGGACTACATCATTAGCAATCCATATATAATATATATGGACTCACTCCCTTCACTCGTCTGTCTTATTGTTCATTTAATGTGTATTGCGTGTGAATCTCCTTCGTTGTCATTAAATACCTAGTATTGTGGATTTCCGTGTATGCCTCATCTCTACCACACCAGTACCGTAACGCCTCCAACCCAAACAAGAATTTATTGAACAGATGGAATGCACTGAAACGGGCGAGCAATAGCTTATTTAGAGTTACCGATGACTGAATAATTAATAACTGTCTCATCCCAAGATACCTGGTAAAAGGGAAGGACTATGACTGGTGAGTGGAGGAGACTGGAGCACACATACTGCTTAGATGGTTGGAACAGGTGTGTAGTGGAGCTGGGGAACTGGTGAGGAGAAACGGGTAGGTAATGGTAGATTTTTACTAGCAGAACACTGGAGGAATACGAGGAGAGATCCGGAGTATAACTGGGAATTGACAGATCACTTCAGGCCAGTAGAGCGGGTTAGTAGATCAGGGATGGTTGAAAAGCTGCATTAACAAGCTGTTAAAGTTTTCAGCCAAGCATGTTTCAGGGTTTACTAATGCTCTTTACATTTCAGCTCTGCTTGTTTGTGAATGAGACTTTGAAGAAAGTCGGTCTTGAATCTTGATTCTAGTTAGTGGGGAAGTATGCTTTTGTTTAATATGCTGTTAAACCTGTCTGCATGCTTCATATTTGTGCCCCTTTTTATTTAAGTCTATGCCTTTTTGTCCCTTGCATTTATTATCCCTTTCTTTTTTAATCTATTCTGTTCGCTGTGACAATGATCTTTTTGCAGTTTTATGCAGTTTCATTTGTCCCTTTTTATTTGGCTTGTTGTTGGTCTTTAAGCAACTTTGTCTCTTTATCCCTTTTCCTTTGTTCATTTTTTTGTATAATGTCCTTGTTCCATGTAGTGTTACTACTTGTGCCCATCACTT
>RJVU01042592.1:16091-64409 GCA_003731715.1 Anabarilius grahami
TAAATTCTAGAGTTTTAATATTTTAAATTTCAAAATAAGCACATTTTTGTACATTGTCTCACAAAAAAAGACCTCATTCCGGTCCAATTCTAGTGAAAGCCTCTTTAAAAAATCATGCATTCAATCACTGAGTGACACTGCTGACCTCTTGTGGGGAAAAAAAAAAGACACTAATCTGCATTTTTTGATAACTGCCACTAGAGGGGCCTACAGTTTCTCTGTGGAGATTCTCTAGGCCTACAGAAAATAAACTGGGATAGGGGAACAAAAGTCCAAACTGAAACTTGAATTTGCTTTTATGCGTTCAGATATATATATAGAAAAAAAAACAATATTTTGTAAAAATTGACTCAAAGAGTAGGTTTAGAGTCGCACTACCTGTTCATAAGTTTGAATTTAATTTTTTAGTGTCTGCTTATGATTGCACATGATATTTAATTGAACATGACATGAAAAATATGTTAGAAGCAGTAATTTACTGTTTTACTTGTGATACAACTATGATTTACAATGATATGTTTTTCTGTACTTTCACTAAAACTGCATGTAAAATAAAAGCATCAATGTTTTGCCTGATCGTAAAACTTTCACCACAGAATTATAATGTAAATTTCTGTTTAAATGATTAATTACTGTTTATAACCTTCAGGGTTATAAACAAGGGCTTGTGTTCACATAATTTTTCAAATTGAATAAATAAATAGGAAAGACCCACACAATTTATTCATTCATTCATTCACAAAATGGACAATGTAAACATATAAATATGTACTCCACACGACTTCGGGGGGTTAATAAAGGCCTTCTGAAGCGAAGCGAAAAAAAATCTATATTTAACAAGTTATGAAGTAAAATATCTAGCTTCCGCCAGACCACCTTCCATATTCAACTTACAAAGAAAGTGTAAAACTGTCAACACCAGTTTACACTTTCTTCGTAACTTGAATATGGAAGGCGGTCGGGCGAAAGCTAGATATTTTACTTCATAACTTGTTAAATATGGATATTCTTTTTTTATACAAATGCAATCGATTTGCTTCAGAAGGCCTTTATTAACCCCCTAGAGCAGGGATGGACAACTCCGGTCCTGGAGGGCCAGTGTCCAGCAGAGTTTAGCTCCAACCCTAATCAAACACACCTGAACCAGCTAATCAAGGTCTTTAGGACTAGTAGAAAGTTATAGGCAAGTGAGTTTTTATCAGGGATAGAGATAAACTCTGCAGGACACTGGCCCTCCAGGACCGGAGTTGTCCATCCCTGCCCTAGAGCCACGTGGAGTATGTTTATGATAGATGGAAGTGAATGGAGACACTTTCTTCAGCTCATACTCGTGACCCCTGTTCACTGCCATTAGAGCTCGGATGCGTCAGGATATTTATTAATATATCTCGGATTGTGTTCATCAGAAAGAAGAAAGTCATGTAGGGCAGCGCAGGGCACAAACTAATGCGGGGTTAGTTGTAACACATGTGGTTCCACGCACGCAATACTTCCACACATGCTAGCATGAAGAAACTTAGCGTATTAGTTGCCATATCGACAATATATACAGAAACAATTGTGCCAAAATTCTGAAATCTTTGGAAGATATCAGTGAACATTTATTTAACAATAGCAAAAGTAAATGTCTTACTTAAGGTAATTTTTCATTTATATTTTTTGTTTTTATTTAAAATTAGACAAATCTGATATTATTTTATCTCCAATCTGTTATTTAGCAGTTTGGGTAGTTCTTTAATGCTTCACTAACTATGAGAAGACACTAACCAGGTTTAAATTCCAGTTGCCCAGATAGGGTCGTTGTAATACTGTGTTACAATGTGCCCCACTATTAGAACTATAGTTACGATACAACTAACTGTATAGAGCAGTGGTTCCCAACCACATTCCTGGAGGCCCACCAACACTGTACGTTTTGCATGTCTCCTCAATCAAACACACCTGATTAAGGTTATCAGCTCATTAGTAGTGACTCAGAGATCTAAAATGGGTGTGTCAGACAAAGGAGACATGCAAAATGTGCAGTGTTGGTATAATCAACCAACACTGTAATTAACTTAAGATATCGCATAATCAACTTTTATGAATTTCTGTTAAGAAACCATGGAAAAAGGTAAATAAAGACTGAGAGGAAGAACCTGAACATCTAGAAAATATTATTTCAAGAAATGTTCAGCATTTGTACTGTCTCGTCTATTTGTCTCGTGTTCTGTGAGAGCTGTGAGTGGAGGGAAAGGAGTGTTTTTGTTCAGCTCTGTGTTTTTCTGAATGTCTGGATATGTTTCTTCATCTGTTTGGGTGTATTGTTTTGACCAGTGCTGTATAGCTGTGTTTTGCAGTGTTCATTGTCAAACCTCAAAATGATTACAATTTGAATGTATAAAAAAAAATGCTATTATTTTATATGAAAAAAATAATTATTGTCTTTTATTGACAAAATATTTTAGTTTGTCTTGTATATTTTTTTGATTAAATCAGATAACATTTTTAGTTGTCATATGGTCATGTTACAATGTGCCCCACCTATGGGGTATGTTGTCACATATCACTTCCCTTCTTTCGGGGTAAATAAAGAAAAAATTAAACACCGTGTTAAAGAAACAAAGCCACATATTTGTACCAGACATGTGTGAAATTAATGTGGAGCAAAAGAAATTCCCTGAACCCTACGTAGATTTACACAAACTGAGAAAGTCAAAAAGCGTTAGGTTGTGCCCCGCTCTCCCCTACACCTAGGATGGCTTGAGGGTGAGTAAAGCTTGGGGTCATTTTCATTTTAGGTTTCAGAAGGGTGCTAATGAGCACCCCCTTTGCGTTCGTTATACACCCTCGACACACACTGAAGCAAGCTCCGCAGCAGACTTCTCCTCAACAGTCAAAGCGCCGTTACGTCACGAAAGTGCAGAAGGAAGACCACAAGTGTGTAGGGTGCTGTTTGGGACAGGAATGGGTCACTGAATCATTGACTCACCTGAATCGTTAAAAAACACGGATTCATTCATTAACGAAATATTGCTCTGTGTTGCTTGGAGATGCTCAACACCTCTGCTGTGGCTTTGGTGGAACTATTTTTGTTGCCGAAATTGAGCAAAGACTATATTGACAATATTGTGTCTAAAATGTAAAACAAAAACTTCTTGTTTATTGAACTGTTGTTGTATAAAATCAATATCACATTTGCAATTGTGCAGATTCTTGGGAAAACACAGCATATGAAATGACCCAGCCAGAGCCCAGAACTGAATCCTTATATAATCAAAGGGTGCTAAGTATTAGTTCAGAGGTGTGCACACTTGTGCAGTTAGTTATTCCAAGACACCATGTTTCTTATTCAAACGTTCCCACTAGCATCGTCTTTATTACAATCAATAAAACTGGTTCATTGGCAAAGTAGACACGTGTGATAACTTCATAAAAACTGTGATAACTGCATTAAAAGTAAACATTGATGGTTTTGTGTCGATGTACAGCAAGTACAGAATGACAGCTAACAGTTAACCGGAAATCCCGAAGCTGGATTAACGAAAACCCAGAAGTAACCATGCATATGGTCAATTATGTAGTGATTGGTGCTCACATCACCACTGATGTTGTGATTTTTGGATCAAGTGTTACTTAAGATGTGGTTATGAGTGCATCAGATGACCACTTCTTCACTTTCTTAGTTCGGGGCACCAATCAAGGGCTGCATCCGAAAACTTAAACACTGCCTTCGGAGGACACATTCCAAGGCAGGAAGGTATCAAGGCACTTCCGAATCCAAAGTTAGCTTCACTTCCTGTCTACTAAGACACCTTCATCTGATCGAGTTTTAAAGGCAGCACAGATGTATCCTTCACTGCCTTTGATATCCCACAATCATGTGTGTTCCATTCGGTGAGCTAAAAAGAAATATGGCATCTGAAAATTGGGGTTAGTGGTCAGTTTGTGTGTAAACCTGTTTTTGACCAACGTTTTCCACTTCTGATGACTTAAAATTAATGTATAGTGAAGGGAGTCGGTCAGCTGATTTATCTGAAGATTGCTAACTTGTAGAGCCTCTTCTGTATTATTAACACAAGGAAGACACAGGTGTAATAAAATATATTTTATTAACAAAAATATAAACAACAACATGAATGAATGATATGCCAATGAATGCCATGAATGACAGGAATAAAGTGAGTAAGACACATTAAATAAAAGTGATTGAGTTGGGTGTGGCTTGAACTGTTTCTCTGAGAATAATAAGGTGAAGAACCTTATTATGCATCAAACAAATACCAAAAGATTATTAATTTCAACTACCATCAGTTATATTAAATTAGAAAATCATTTACTCATAATATACAACAATGCCAAGGTCTCTGAAAAGAGGTTTAAAGTGATATTTACGTTCCACGTGGTTGAGTCCGATGACGGTGATGTCTTCCACTGGTTGTGCTGGGTGACAATGCAGTGGGGAGAGGAGCCAGAATCTGTTTCAACAGCCTTAAACATGAAGCTCTGCGGGATGCTGATCTCCTGGAGCACCAAAGGGTCCTACAATCTGGAACACGCAGATGAGGCCCTGACGTAGATGCAGAAGGTCCTTAA
The DNA here is from genome assembly GCA_003731715.1 of Anabarilius grahami. NCBI lineage: Eukaryota > Metazoa > Chordata > Actinopteri > Cypriniformes > Xenocyprididae > Anabarilius > Anabarilius grahami. The sequence goes on from RJVU01042592.1 coordinate 20,667, forward strand.
CAATCTGGAACATTGTTAATGACAAAGGTACCTTGAAGTGAAGATTTGCTCTTCTAAGCTTAACCTTGTTGTTAAATATGTCTTCTGCCTCTTTGGGCCAGACACTCAGAACTTGGTCAATCTACTTTTGTCTCTCTGCAGTTGTTACTCACTGGACGAAACCTCTGAATGTAGTGTTTGTTAATGTCTCTTTCCTCACAGGCTGGAGGCTCAGACTGTGGTTTTATCTGTTACTGCCTCACAAGCTCTGTAGGCTCAGATCATGGGATTGGTTGTTGTCTCTCTGGACGAACCAGAGGCTCAGAATTGTACAGTGTATCTGCTATGTCTCACCCAATAGGAGACTCAGAACTGTTGATGCCTTTCCTGTAATGGGCCGCAGGCTCAGAAAATGGTTTTATCTTTCATAGTCTCACCCTTGCAGGCCGGGACTCAGAACAAGGAGTGTCTGTAGCGAACTACAGGTATTCAATCAATTAGCTCAAATCATGGGTGAAATATCTATATAATTAGATCATAACGCTTTATGATGAATTATAATATAGATCGACCAAAGAAGGAATTGACCCTTCGCAAAGACCCGCCCCCCTTAGTTACTGTTGCTTTGTCTGACAAGCCGTGGCGCTGTCTCACCACACGCAGTGAAAAATACATCGCGGAGCAAAGAGGACACTGACAATACCTCGACAGACAAGACAAAGCAGGTTACTTATAATATTAAACAAAGTCCCAGCTTTCAAACTGTGTAGTTATTAAAGAAATTCAAACAATAAAAACCGTTTTGTGGCTCTTAAATGTGTCGTGACCATGGTCGTGACAGATTGCTGTAGTGCGTCAGCTCAAGAGGCTCGTTAACCGATCATCTCTTCCTACTAGTCCATTTATAACATCAAATAAATATGAATGAACATGAGAATGAATGTTGTTTCAAACGCGGAAAGACGTCAATATACACAATTTTTCAAGTTTAACTCCACCGAGGTTAATCTTCTAACTACTGGCTGCTTTGTCGGACAAAATGGCGGATGCGGCGTTCTGATTGGTTAGATCGCTTGTCAATCAAACTCCCGGCGAAGGGTCAATTATGCACATATATTGTGAATTAATTACAACGGATTATAATGAATTACACATATGATTAGTTCTAGTTCAATAGTGGTTTGAGAAAGACTATCCTAGCTTGTCCAGCAAACCATCAGTTTTCTCATAGACTATTATAAAAGGAAGGTATTCTCTGGCCACGAGAATAATTTCCTATTATAGAATTAAAGCGTAAAGCAGTTTTGCAGAATCAAAACGTAGAAGTGACTTGGTTTTCTAAATGAGCAGCAGAACAATCAAGCATGAATATAATGTATTTACAGTTTTTTTCGATTGCTAAACAACACTGGGCACAACTGGAGTCACGTGCAAAACTCTATAACTACAGTCTGCACAGCAGCAGTTCATGTGGACCAAACTCTAGTTCGTTTTTCATTGCTTGAACACAGTTTTCAAAACTCTACACACTTATCCCATGACTTTAACCACAACCTGCACAACACTGTGGATTTACAGCACTTTGTTCAAATGCTAACACACTGCTGTCAAAACTGTGAACCACACATTCAAAACAGAATAGATTTCAGCCTTGTGCCTTTCAAACACTGCTGATTGCAATTTCAGCTGAAAGGCTAAGCAGGTGTCTTGCTTTAGACTTGTTAGTGAACACACACACACACACACACATATATATATATATATATATGAAGAGCTCAGAAAGACTAATTTTGGAAATGGAACAAGGAAGACGGGTTCGCGGAGGGAGAAGGGTGGCAGGGAGAAGGGTGGCAGATTAAATAAGGGCTACACTTATAGACCATGTCGTGAACCATGGTCTCTCGTTGAGAGAGGCAGGGTTGAGGGTGCAACCCAATCTGCAAAGATCCACAGTGGCATCTGTAATGCAAATTTTCCTTTACCTTAAAGAATTATGTTCTAAAAATTTAAATAAATCATGTGAAAGAATGTCACTCTTTTCTTTGAAGAAAATATCTTACTTTGTATGAAGTCACTAAAAATTGTTCAAACTGTAAAGATGAAAAGTTTGTATTTTCTGTGTTGGTGTTTGATACTAGTGATCTTACTCTCAGTGTGTTCTGAGTGACAGTGTGTGTTATCTCAGTGAGGGTTGTGCATAGTGTTTGGCTGCACTGAGCCTGTTTTGAGCCATGTGTTAAGAGTTGTGTTGCTTGGAATGAGTTTTGCAGAATGAGCTAACTGTTTAGCTCAGGTGACTGTTGGTAGTGCAGACTGTAGTTAGAGTTTTGCACATGTAGCTCCAGTTGTGCTCACTGTCGTTTAGCAATCGGAAAAAACTGTAATATATGAAACTACGAATATAAATGCAGTACGGCTAAATATACACAAATAATACACATATATAGAAAACGAAAGTAAAGTCAAGAAAACAGAGGTGATCAAAGAAATGGCAAATTACAAACAGTTAAAACCTTTGAGAGCCAGCAAGGAAACTCAGTTTACACAGAGCTTAAAATGCGTGGAAAGAAATTGTTACTTGCATAAGTTCAGGTGCTGTAGTTACTTGTCTGTCTGTAGGAGTTTCAGTGCGCGTGGTTTGGCAATTGGTCCTTTTCCAGGAGGGCGTTCTCTGGCTGGATTTTCAAACAAGTTTTTAACTTAATAGTAAGATAACATGAAAATAAAGAAGAGAGAGTCCGTCTCCTAGGTGATGGAGGATGACGAAGGCTTGACAAAAGAAAACTTGTGTCACGGAGAGACGCGTGTCATTGTGTTTTAAGGACAACAAACCAGAACGCCTCCTTGGGTACGTCAGCCAATTATGAGGGTGCAATTTTGGCGGGCAAACTTTTTCTTTGTCTCCATTTATGACCTCATTTGCATGGTTTATGAAGTGTCAGATCTGAATACATTTTCTTCGAAGTACCATTAAAAATAGAACAATGCATTTTACAGTAATGTGACATACATTGTCAAATAAGGCATAAAGACAGCTTTACATTGAAACCAAACTTGTCAGACGTCACAGACATAAAAGGGGAGATACAGTTTATACTTGAATTTTATCGTTTAGAATGAAATTAACACAACTACAGTCATAACTAAGCTTATACACTAGGGATACATACATGTAACTTGAAATACAACGACGGGTACACTTTGGCACAGTCATATTTTGAGGATAAATGTACATACAATCTCTATGCGTGTTTGTGTGTGTGTGTGTCTGTGTGTGTGTGTGGTGTGTACTGGGGTTTGGCTGGTGCCTGGAATGTGGCCACCTGGCCATTAACCCACATGAGGTGATTCTTTTGAAGTCCCCAGAGCTGGGGACTGGGGTTTTCTGTTTAGCTTTAGTCATAGTCATAGTCTCATGTCATAGTCTCTCCTAGACTGTCCGGAGCCGTGGTCCATGATTTATATGGAGGGGTCAGATGTTAAAAGCATTGTATTGCGATTCCGGATCCTAAGCAGCCGTTACAGTCTGTTGAAAGGATACCTTTATCCCTTTCCGATGACGAGGAGATTGCTATTTGCTGCTTATCCTTTCGAGTGCTGCGATTGGCTGCTGGCATCAGAGGGGACACACAGTGTGGCCAACCCTTCTTTACCCTGTGGAATTCAATTGCATAAAGCACACAGTTAGAAGTCTTTAAAGTGTCTTTAAAGTTTTACCAATGCATTTCTCTCTTTCCAAACCACCACCAGAATACCTTTTGCAATATTCTAAACAAATGGAGACCAAACATGATGGAAAAAGATTGAACTATTCATTAATTTGTGCATTAACAGCTGAATTTGTGTAAAATGTTACAATACAAATAGCTGTCACTGAGAATACTTATTTCTCTGAATAAGTATGAAATGGATGTGTGTAGTTTGCATCAGTTTTAAAGTTTCCTACATAGTTATTTGAATGGATTTGGATGGATCATTGTGGACTCTCTTTGTTTCACCCACTGCTGCTGCATTCAGAGGTCCTAAGGAATTTTAACATTGATAATCATCAGAAATGTTTCTTTGGCATCAATCAGCATATTATAATGATTTCTGAAGGATCATGTGACCCTGAAGACTGGAGTAATGATGTTGAAAATTCAGTTGTAATCACAGGAATAAGTTATATTTTACAATATATTCATGTAATATGATATTTATTTTAAATTGCAATAATGTTCCACAATGTTACAGTTTTTACTGTATTTTGAATGCAGCCTTGGTGAGCAGAGAAACTTCTGTTGAAAACATTAAAAAACGCTAATGTAAATTACAGTTGTGATGGTCTATGTTCCTCCTCCTCAAAGTATACTATGCCATACATTCCATAGATACTGTGTCTGATCTATGAATAATGAGGACAAATAATTAGTGTTGTAGTACTCGAGAAATAAGAAATGTTTCAGGGAGTATACTCATTTATCCATTTATAAATGTGGATCTTTCAGATGAATTTTAAGAGTTCTAGTCTGGTCTTGACTCAGTCTCAACTTGCCTTGGTCTTGGTCTTGTCTTGGTCTCGACACACACTGGTCTTGGTCTCAACTTGGTCTCGGTTTAGGTGGTCTTGACAACAATATTACTCTAAGGGACTTAGAAAAAAATCAGATACAAATCAGCTTTGTATTGTTAAAATGTTGGTAATATATGTAAATGAACAATGTTTACTCTTGCTCCAAGTAATGTGTACCGAGATGTCCCCCTTTCTTTGTGATGTTTTGCGTCATCAAAATGATGCATTTTGCAGCATCAGGCGGATATCTACACATAACTCAGAGAGAGTCAACATTGTTTATTTACAGTTTCCACATTTTGTTAAGTTACAGCCTTATTCCAAAAGAGATTAAATTCAGGGATTAAATTGTCCTCAAAATTCGACAAACAAAACCCCATAATGTCAATGTGAATTTTTTTTTTGCAAATTTATTAAAAATGAAAAAAATGAAAAAAAATCACACGTACATAACATAAGTATTCACAGCTTTTGACAGTGAATCCTGTTTCCACTGATCATCCTTGAAATGTTTCTGCAACTTGATTGGAGTGCACCTGTCTATATAAGGTCCCGTTAACAGTGCATGTCAGAGCACAAACCAAGCCATGAAGACCAAGGAATTGTCTGTGAAATGACGGAAATCACTTTGAATTATTATCACTCAGGGTTCCAGTTAATTAACATTTTTGATAAAGGCAAAGTGTTAGCATGACACTCATTTTAAGACTTGATATTTAACACTTGCTGCTGAAATAATTGGTGGTTAATTTCTTAATTCTTTTAGACTTTTTAATGTTCTTTTGTTTGATGGTTGAAGGGTGAGGAGTATAATTTCGTCACATTGCAACAAAGTTTTTAAAAAACCTAATATAGATAAAAACACGGTTTAAGAAACTGTTCATAGATCAGACCTTTCTCTGATTGTTTACAGGTCAACTGAAGTGGGTCATTCTACAGAAACATCCACTTTTGGCATGGCAAGATGTCTTAAAATGTATTTCTTTTTCTAACATTTAAACTTAGACCACATTAGATTACACTTTGACTTTATGAATACACATAAATGACAGCTTAAAGATTTTTTTTTTGTGCATTTAAAGACGGCAATTTTAAACGTTTTTATGAAATATTATTTCTCATTTTTTTTCAGCACATGCAGTCAGAGTTACAGAATAATGATAATGCAAAAAATAAGATGTTTTTTTTTTATCAGGTTAGTTAAAAGTGTGATTGAATGATGTTAGTTCATTTGCACATCCATGTATTTGCTATAACAATGAAAATATTAGCAAAACAGTTATAAACAAGTAATGATGCAATCCTTTACATCTTAATTCTTAAGTGTAGCAAAATTCAATGGATGTAAATTATCATGTCACATATGACACATTTTATTTAATGTTATAGACAAAAAACAGTAACACCAGTGACACAATGAATCACCAGTAACATAAGACCAAAGATCCTTATTCTTCAACTAGAATTAAGTAGATGGGAGTACATTTTTACATTTGGTATACAATCAAAGACTTATCATTGACAATCAGTAAAAGATCACAAACAACATTTTAAAACTGTCTGTAAAATATGCTGTAAGTCCTTGCTTCTCAGCTGCACTCAATTTAGCCATACCTGCCCAAAGGAGGATTAACAATGAGAAAGAAAAGTTAGAATAACATAATCTTATTGCTATTTTTATTTTTACAGTAATAGTGACAATTTTCATGAAAAATGCATTTTACAAAATGGCTGCTGCAAGGTATCAATCCACATGTTGTCAATCATGGTATTCACTAAAGTAAGTAATTTAATCCATTGTGTTCTAGTTTTTTTAAATTTCCTAACAATAAAGTAGGTCATACCAGTGACTTCAACTAAAAGCTTCATATGAAATTATGATTTTCTAATTAAAATTTCTGATAACTGAAAAGAGATACTGGACTTTCAATTGGCCTTTCTTTATTGATCTTCAGGAAATAGGAAGAAGGCAGTCAAGTATCATTTTTTTTTTCTTCTTCAAAATAAGAGATTTTTGTTAAAGATAACACCAGTGACACAACTCCATGGGACCACTACTTTCATTAAATATTTTATATTTATTCAGCATTTATATCATTTACATAATATATTTGATAGAATGTTTAATTATTGTATTTCAAATGGTAGAAAAACCTGTTTCTGAGCTCCAAATAAAGCACTTTCCCTTTGTAGCCTACATGACTGTGGGGACGAGAGCTTAACTCTGTGGCGCTTGGAATTCTTATAATTAATTAAAAAACAATATTGCCACATTGATGGCTCAAGAAGGTTTACTTGTTCAAATAACATATTGTTTCATATTAATATATATATATATAAAATGTAATCCTAAAGTATTTTTCAAGTGTAATATTTTTATGTAAAAGAAAAGTGGACGTTTCTGTAGAATGACCCTATCACAATTCGCGCTATACGCGACATGGGGCGTGGAAAGGCGGATAGGGAAACCGAAAGCGACCGTATTGACTAGACACCATGAGAGTCAAAATCTAACATATTCCCTTGTCACGGTAAGTTCATTAAAACGTTTCATAATATCAACGAGGACCTTTTTCGTAAACACGTCGAATGTGTTCGCCTCTCTTACTAGTAACTTCAGCGCAGGGCGTCGAGGACAACTCTGCTCTATCAACACACCGACAGTGTAGCATTCAAGGCGGAAATCCAAAACAGTAAATATAATACAGGCAAAAGTTCACTTCAAAAATGAACAAAGAGAGGTAAACGAGTTTGAAGTTTGGGTTTGAAAAAAACAAACGGAATGCGAAATTATAATCAAATATAAACTTAATTACTACTGAAAATGTACGTAGGCCTACTCTTCCAGCTATGGTGGCCATGCAGCAACGTCTGGGTGGCGCATATTATATCTTAATTTTTTCCAGTATTTTTAGTCCATACATTTGAGAGATGTTATTTATATGTGACGCATAACAAATACAAGCATGGAAAGTTTTTACGCTGCTTTAATCTCCTACACATTTGCATGTCAAAACGTCCTGTTTTCCCAGGACATGTCCTGTTGCACGTCCTGTCCTGGCCGTCCTGGTTGTTTTTTATAAAGTGATGAAAATGTCCTTGTTTTCATTGTTTTTCATTGGGCCATTAAATTGACCGGTGTTACGAGATTTTCGGTTTCCGAAGGCGGAGCATACATGAATATAAATCGCAGACATGCGTGATTGCACTTGCAACTAAGAATATTAGTTCAGATTGTATCTCAAGACATTAGTGGATTATTCCATAAAGGTAACTATATTCTCAGCGTCGCGGCTGATTTATGGCTAAACTACAGTTGTTTACTTCTAGGTAACAGTTTATAATGTTTTCATTAGTATGCAAGATTTGTGCAGTCATTTGTAACTGAATAACAGATACTTCGTGTAACAGCAGAGCAACCTTCAGCTATCGTCTACAATGAGTTCAGCTCAATGTGCTCTTCCTTTGTGCCTTGCGATGTAACAGCTGACAGGCCTATATAAATTTCTTTTTAACTTTCATGCTTATTTGTTAACAAAAAACTGCTGGGAAAGATCAGCTCTACAGCAAAATATAGAAGGGCAAACAAGAAGGATGAGGAAGAAAAACAGGATGAAGAGGAAAACGAGGATGAAGAAAACTAAAGATATAGACATTTTTTTGTTAGTTAGTTTTTGTAAATTTGTGAGAGCTATTTTTGTTAAATTTGGATTGCTAATATAGCAGAGGTATTTTTTGGTATTTATTGTTTATTTATTTTTCTAATACAGAAGAGACATTAACTTGTCATAATAAAACATGTTGAGTAACCTCTGAGAAGCCTATCTGAATTTGTGTCTTTGGTTATAGATAGTGTTTTGTAATAACAATTTTCCATCCATACAGAGGAGGCATATTTTAAATGTATTGAAATTATAAGGCATCTTTGAGTAAACTTCGAGGTATCATTTGAGTATTGCCGGGCCAAGTGTCCTGGTTTTTGGTAATCAAAATATGGTCACCCTAATATACAATGTCTCTCATATCTATTTGCTGTTCACTGATGATCTGCTAAAGCTCTTTTGACACATTTTCCGCACTCGTTTGACTTTCGCCTGACACAAAGGTGAAGTTGGTGTGCGCGTCTGAAACGTTCCCCGTGTGTTTTGATTTTGTGTTTCCCGTGTTTATAAATTTATAATGATTTGGATTATCAAAAAAGTTGAACGTCAATCCGAAGAAAACATGAACTCAACAGATTTTTTGCAAAAGATTTTGTCTGCTCTGATAGGCACTATTTTAGCACGCAGTGCCAGCAGTACAGGGCGGAAGTTAATTTCCATGATTGGCTAAAATTAATGTCAACAATGTAGTTAACTACTGTAGCTATAACTAATAGTAATATATGTTCATATATCATAGAACTGACCACAGAAAAAAAAAATAACACTTTAGAGTCCAGTTCTCACTATTATCTAGTTGCTTATTAGCTTATTACAAGCCAAACATATTACTAGAATATTGTGTTTATTAGTAGTTATTAAGCACATATTAATGCCTTATTCTGCATGACCATATTCTATTCATATTCATCCCTTAATCCTATCCACCTAAACTTTACCACTACCATACTAACTAATAAGCAGTAATTAGGAGTTTTTCAAGCAAAAGTCAGTTAGTAGTGAGAACTTTAATAATAAAATGAGAACAAGAGAAAAGATTCAGTAATTTTTTTTTTTTTTTGTGGATGTCCTGTGGATGAACTGTGGAGTTCAATGAAATTGCATTTGTTTGTTAAATAGGCACATGATATTACAACATTGCACCAAAAGTCTCTTGCCGAAAGTAAATCACTCATTACAGAAGGAGACCAAATGCAGCATCCAAATCTGCAGATATATTCTGTAACTTAAACTTATCTAAACATTTTCACACATAACATAAATGATAGTAGCTGGTTGTGTTGTACACTAAACCGAAGAATAAACTATATAAATCAATGTATATGAATATAGAAACAAGCAACAGCAACATCTGTAAAATAATATTTTAGTTTGAGAATACAAAGAAAGTTGAAGATTTTCTCCAGTATCATTTAGGATGGAGATAATAATTCAACGTTAAACATTTCTTATTTTTTGACAGAGTAACACAAGATTCATGACAGGTCTGTGTTGAACACAAACCCACAAAATAGGTAAAGAACAACTGAGATCCGACACAGCACTAGTCATATATCCTTAAGAAATTGTACAGAATTTATGCTCTCAGTAATTATGTTGAAATTAGCACTATAAAACATTTCTGGTCTCTGATTATGATTGGCTGAGCCATGTTCAAATTCATTGTAAAATACTCTATAAACACACCTCTGTGAGCTCATTATCACAGTATTATTGGACCAACAGTGTGTTGTGCTCTATCAGAACAACAGCCCTTAACTGTTCTAAAATCACTGTAAACCGCAGCTTCGCATTGTGCACTGTGCTAGCTACTTCTACCCCTGTGCCACCTCACTTTTGGTGACCAGCTAGTACTGATACTTATTTGTCAAAAGTGTATGCTCTCTGTTTCCACAAACAGGACTGAAATAAAATCTCTTGTCTAGAAAGAAGAGAAGCAGAAGTATGCCTATAAAATGAGTGGGTATGTGAGAGAGGAGGTGTCTGTTCACACCCAGAGAGCAGCATCTCCAGACTTCAACTGTGTGTCCATGAAGAGTAACCACTCCATGGTTCAGCCCCCTTATCTCAATGATGGACCTGCTGTGACCTCTGACTCTGTGTGAGTATCATGATGGATGTGAATTGTTTAACAAGATGATTGACTCAATGAGGTTCTTTTCTCTGAATATTAATGTTAATAATAATAATAATAATGACCAGTTTGACTTTATTTCTTTTGTGTCTACAAAATATCTCATTAAATAATTAACAGAGGTTTACCTCTAATTAATGTTGATGTTTGTTTGAAAATGTGTTGTTTGAAGTTATCATTATGGTGATTAGTGTTTACGTTTGTTGAGCACTTGACCATTGACTCTTTTTTAAATTATTCTCTTTCAACAACTGCAGTAGTGTTGTATGTTGTTACAGAAAGAGTTTGAAGGAGGCTTCTGTTCACACTCAGAGAGCAGCATCTCCAGAATTCAGCTGTGTGTCTATGAAGAGCAACAACTCCATGATTCAGCCCCCTTATCTCCGTGATGGACCATCTTCAGGATTCAGCTGTGTGTCTATGAAGAGTAACAACTCCATGATTCAGCCCCCTTATCTCCGTGATGGACCATCTCCAGGATTCAGCTGTGTGTCTATGAAGAGTAACAACTCCATGATTCAGCCCCCTTATCTCCGTGATGGACCATCTTCAGGATTCAGCTGTGTGTCCATGAAGAGCAACAACTCCATGATTCAGCCCCCTTATCTCAGTGATGGACCATCTTCAGGATTCAGTTGTGTGTCTATGAAGAGTAACAACTCCATGATTCAGCCCCCTTATCTCCGTGATGGACCATCTTCAGGATTCAGTTGTGTGTCCATGAAGAGTAACAACTCCATGATTCTCCGTGATGGACCATCTTCAGGATTCAGTTGTGTGTCCATGAAGAGTAACAACTCCATGATTCAGACCCCTTATCTCAGTGATGGACCTGCTCTGACATCTGACTCTGTGTGAGTATCATTTATTTAGATGTGATTTTTTTTTTAACAAGACGATTTACTCACTGATGTTCATTTCTCTGAATATTAATGTTAATAATAGGGCTGTCAATCAATTAAAGGTGGTACAGAGGATCTTTTCATCGTCTGAGTTTTTAAAATGAGATGCATAAGAACAACCCCCCTCCTACACAGCTCTGTTCAAGGGAACGCCTCCCAAAACTTGTGCACGAGTATTGGAACACGAGTGTTTACCACCGGCATTTGCTGTGTTATTAAGCCGGGCACACATTTAACGACTAGCTAAAACATTCTGACTGTGCTCAACATACAGCGATTGTTTCCTGCTCCTGAAGCAGATTTATATACTTTCACATGGAATTTGAACACCGACTGTAATCGCAGACTGAACGCAACTGGCTCTGACTGGACGCGTTTGAGCGCGATCAGTCATAAGTATCAATTTACATTCATAATCGGGCTTACAATCGTTAAGTGATTCATTATGTCGGACTCACCGAGGGTTACTCATAATCTGCAGTTGTTACTCCTGTCTCCTGACAAAAACATTGCATGTGGCGCCTGTGGAGTGTGGAAAGTTACTGGAGCGCGCAGCCGCGCGTCTCTCACAAGGAACGTCATGGCAGTGATTGACAAGCCAGAGGGCCAATCCGCGCACGTCTCTCACAAAGAACGTCATGGCAGTGATTGACAAGCCAGAGTTTTTAATGTTTTTAAGGCCCTACCTCGTGCACAGATGATGTATATTAATAATATTCCTTTCAGTGCACCTAATAAATAGTCTTTTATCAGTAAAGACAGTTTCAAGTAATATTGCAAAAATGTATAAAACAAAACATCCTCTTTAGCACCTTTAAAATGTTTAATCTGATTAATTACACAATGTGCTGATTAATTAATCTAATTAACTGCACATCAAATTTGGCTGAGAAATTATCCCCAAAAGATGTATAATAATTAATGTTAACAAATGAACTTTATTGTAAAGTGTTACCATTATTATTATTAATATGAAATACTCATTTTTATTTTCATAATATTATTAGATTTTTTTGTATTATTTCTAATCGTAATTAATTTAAATAAAAGGTGTGTTTTCCTTGTTTTTAGTGTTTAGCTGATAACATGCCTATAAACCTTTAGACTACAATAGCCATATTTTTTTCAGAAGCTGCTTCTGAATTAGTATTTAGATATATTTACAGACCAAAACAGTTTGGTTACCCAACACTGCACATTTTTGATGTCTCTTTTATCTGACACACCATTCTGAGGTCTTGAGACACTTTTCTATCATCAGGCCGAACGATAAGGAATGGTTCACAGACATATCCGATGAGTGCGTGAACACATTTGCCTATCAGAGGTGTTTACAAATCAGCTCAATAGCGCTCAAACTGTCAACATTTTTTAATTTCAGTAAAGTGTCAAGTGTTTTAAATTTCAGTACCAATTTAGTTTCTTGGTCGGTACTTTTGACAACGCTATGCTGCATGCTCCATCACTGCATGTGAGTTTAACCATTTTCGACCAATCCTGAGATTTAATTTAAGGCGCATACATTTTGTTCTTGCACTGATGTTACATTTGTGAGTTTTGCACTTTGACAGCCAGTTTAAGATATAGGCTATATTTGAGTATTGTGTGTATCGGATAGTTTACAAAATCAAACAATTGGGAAAGTTTTTTCCATTTAAATGACTGGGAAAAAGTGTCAAAATTCATCCCTAAGCTTTGAAATCATAATTGCATTGCATAATGTTGTTTGAAACCCCAAATATTTTACTCCTAACATTCACAATATTCATTAACAATTATTCAGTTATTTGTAACAATGTCATTGTAAAAAATAAATAAAAGCAGTTTCAATGTAGCAAGCTACTTTTTGATAGTAACTTGTAGTGTAGCTAACTACATTTTCAGAAATGTAGTTTAAATGTAACTTACCTTCTTTAACTTATAGCTTGCCCTTCTTTTTTACAACTTTTCCACCCTATCTTTTAAACATTTGGTTAACACTTTATTTTAGAGTCTTTTAACTAGTTTCTTATTATCATGCATATTACTAGAATATTGGCTATTTATTAGTACTTATTAAGCACATATTAATGCCTTACTCTGCATGACCTTATTCTATGATCATTGTCTGATAAAATATCACAATTTCTATGATTATCTGCAAATGTATCTTGTATGCAACAAATAAAAAGAAAAACACAGTTTTAATGCAGCAGTTTAAAACTGTGTCAGGTGCTCTCTGTGTTTCCGCTTGAACAAATATAAACTATTATAAACAACACATATAAACTATTAACTACGACTTTTCCCTCTATAAACTCTTAATTTGCTGCTTATTAATAGTTACTATGTTTAGGTATTGGGTAGGATTAGGAATATGGTCATGCAGAATAAGTTATTAATATGTGCTTAATAAGTACTAATAAACAGCCAATATTCTAGTAATATGCATGCCAATAAGCAACTAGTTAAACCCTAAAATAAAGTGTTACCCAAATCTGCATTGAAAAATCCGCAAATTTATACAAATTGCATTTATTGTTTGAATTTTGTGATAAAATTGACAGAATTTGAAAGCTGTGACCTTGTTCTCAACAAAATAACAAAGCACATATTTTATTACCAAAGCATGTATCTTATTGTGATTATTCAGTAGCCATGATATAAATAATGTTTGGTGAAGACGTGAAATATTTACTATGTTTGAAAACTTATTGCATTCATCTGGGCATGAAACTCTGGATGGTGATCCCACAGGTGCTGTAACATTAAGATGTGTTTGCCGCTTTTGCATGTTTTACATAGTGGATATGGATAACCACTCCTGAATACTTCCAAATAGCTTATTTAATTTGCTACTTTAGCAAATGTTTTCATTTTGAAAGTTTCAAAAGCGCTGAAAGTTCATGCCTTACCCAGATAATCACCTTGTGAGCTCAGCTAGTTACAGTCTCACAGAGCATCCAGGCAGACGCCTTCTGCAAGTAGATACCAGTCCAAAAGTCTTTCATGTTTTTTTTTTCTGGTTGTTAACCATAGCTTTCAAATTATTATGGTTTAATAACTTTAATGAAGACCATTTTAATTGCAGTTAATTGTGAAATCAGGTAATCGTGACATCCCTCTACTGATTGGTCCGTTTAAACTTAAAATGTTTTGTCATATAGTTAGGAAAAGGATAAAGGAAAACCGTAATCTCTGTCTGCTTTATTAAATTAGCATTGATAATCTTGTATATCTTATTCTAAAGAGTAAACAGAGGTTTCATTAACAGTATTGGATTAATAGCAATTAGGGTAACTTGAGCAACTGGGTATTTTTTCCTGCCTGCTGTACCTCTCTCATTCAGTTGGTATTTAACATGCATACTGGCTCAGTTTATATTTCATGTGTAATTGTTTGAAGTATGTCTTGCTCTTGCTGTTGACAAGACCTCTGTTTTCTTTTCTTTATATGCTCTATAAACCAGTATTGGAGTAAATTTATTGGAGCAGACAGATCATTTGCAAAGAAAGATCTGAAATATTTCTCTCTTTTTCTCAGAATCATCAGCAGGAAGAGAAGGAGAGCAGCATCTCCTCTACAGCCCCCTGATCTCAGTATTGAAGCAGTGCCCTTTGACGCTCTGTGAGTATATTAATATAAAGTGAGACATTCAACACAAAAACACTGAGTGTACACTGAAACAACAAAAGGGAAATGGTTATGTTTTTATTTTATTTCTGCAATAAAGTTCTTGTAGACAGACAGAAAAAATAAATAAATCATATACTGAAATCTTTTTTTAATAACAAATATGACACTGGATTTGTCACATTTTCTTTATCCGCATTATATCGACAGTAATCAAGAAATCAGTTGGACAGTAGATTAATTATATTTTAGTCTGTTATTCGTACACTTCTTTCTAAATGTGGTTGTGGTATGATTTCATATAGGATCATTTAATATTATAGACATTTAAATATTTTATTTTATTTTACTTTATTTTGATATAGGTCTTTTCTCTTTTTGTTGCTCTGTTCATCTTAATGTGTTTTCAGTGGTGGGAGAGCTGACCAGATCAGATATGTGTCCTGTCAGACCTTCACATCCTCCTCCTGTCAGAAACACATCAGTCATCATGACACAGAAGCAGCTCTGCAGCTCGATTCTCACCAACCAGTGCATGTTGATCTTCAGAGAGTCAAAGACCAGCACAAAACCAGCAT
The DNA here is from genome assembly GCA_003731715.1 of Anabarilius grahami. Classification (NCBI taxonomy): domain Eukaryota; kingdom Metazoa; phylum Chordata; class Actinopteri; order Cypriniformes; family Xenocyprididae; genus Anabarilius; species Anabarilius grahami. The sequence continues at coordinate 36,086 of RJVU01042592.1, forward strand.
GAAGAACAGATATGAGAGCGTATTTGAGGGAGTCAGACTACAAGAGCATCAGACCCTCCTGAACAGGATTTACACACAGCTGTACATCATAGAGGGAGAGAGTGAAGGAGTGAATGAAGAACATGAGGTGCTACAGATGGAGAAAAGTTACAAGACACTCCAAGACACTCCAATCAACTGCAATGACATCTTTGATCCTTCACCTGAACCAGGATATGAGAAGAAGAAAAGAGAGAAGAAAGACAAACTCAAGACTGTTCTTACTAAAGGCATCGCTGGAATTGGAAAAACCGTCTCTGTGCAGAAGTTCATTCTGGACTGGGCTGAGGGAAAAGCCAATCAGGATGTAGATTTCATGTTTGTGCTTCCATTTAGAGAGTTGAACTTGATTAAAGATCACCAGTACAATCTTCACAGACTTCTGCTGGACTTCCATCCTGAACTTCAACATCTGGACTCAAAGATGTATGATGAATGTACAGTTGTGTTCATCTTTGATGGTCTGGATGAAAGCAGAATTACATTGATGTTTTCGGACAGTAAGAAAGTTTCTGATGTGTCTGAGACTTCATCAGTGGGTGTGTTGATGTCAAACCTCATGAAAGGAGATCTGCTTCCATCTGCTCTCATCTGGATCACCACCAGACCAGCAGCAGCCAATCAGATCCCCTCAAAATACATCAACCGTGTGACAGAAATTCAGGGATTCAACGACCCTCAGAAGGAGGAATATTTCAGGAAGAGAATCAGTGATGAACATCAAGCCAGCAGAATCATCTCACACATCAGAAGAGCAAGAAGCCTCCACATCATGTGCCACATACCCGTCTTCTGCTGGATCTCAGCCACTGTGCTTCAAAACATCCTAAAACAAGATCTCAGTGCAGAAATCCCTCAAACTCTGACTGAAATGTACATATACTTCCTGCTCATTCAAATAAATATGAAGAACCAGAAGTATGAAGAGAGAGATCCAGAGAAACTCCTGCAGTCCAACAGAAACGTGATTGTGAAACTTGCTGAACTGGCTTTCAGTCAGCTGATGAAGGGCAATGTGATGTTCTATGAGGAGGACCTGAGAGAGAGCGGCATAGACGTCACTGACGCCTCAGTGTATTCTGGGATTTGTACTGAGATCTTTAGGGAGGAATCTGTGATTTATCACAGGAAGGTTTACAGCTTTGTACATCTGAGTTTTCAGGAGTTTTTTGCAGCGCTGTATGTGTTTTTCTGCTATTTACACAAAAACAGTGAAGTTCTGAAAATGTTCCTGACAGAAATATCTGGGAATGTTCCTCTGGATGTGTTTCTGAAGGAAGCAATGAATGAAGCCTTGAACAGTAAAACTGGACACCTGGATCTTTTCCTTCGATTCCTTCATGGCATCTCACTGGAGTCCAATCAGAGACTCTTACAGGATGTGCTGATTCACACAGAAAACAACCCAGAGAGCATCAAGAAAATAATCCACAACCTCAAACGAGGTCAAAAAAACAATGTCAGTCCTGAAAGATGGATGAATCTGTCACACTGCTTGATTGAGATGAAGAATAATTCTGTTGTTGAAGAAATGCAGAAGTTTTTAAACTCTAAAACAAAAAGAAAGAATCTTTCTCTTGCACAATGCTCAACTTTGGCAAACATGATCTTGATGTCAGAGGAGGTGATGGATGAGTTAGACTTTTTGAAGAACATCAAATCAAAAGAGGGGAGATGGAGACTGGTACCTGCTGTGAGGAACTGCAGAAAAGCCATGTGAGTGTGTAAACAATTCTATTTGACAGACATTTTGATTAAGGCTTGATGAGTTTTTTTTGAGTTTGTGTTCACAAACATTTTTTTTTTTTTTTTGTAAAATATTTTTATACTTTGTAAACATAACCAAGCTACCAGTAAAACTAGTCCAACTCTAAAGCCCCGTGTATACTTCACTTTCCGCGCCCGGACGCGTCTCGTGTGCAATTGCGTCCGCAGTCGCAAAGTATACTAAACCACGGATGCGCATGGATGACTGAGTTCGCCACATGCACAGTAAATTTTTTTCTATACTCTTACCGGACATCGTGTCATCACTTGGACATTCGCTGGCAGGATCAAAGAAGAAAAATAGTGCATCCACTAGGGGTGTGACGAGACAGGTATCTCACGAGACGAGACGAGACGAGACTCGAGATTGAGTTCACGAGACGAGACGAGATTTTAACACTTTATTTTTAAGAAATCCTCAATGGGAAATACATGACTAGAAAAATATTCTGCAGTTGTATATGAAATGTTTTAACTAATCATCTTGTAATGAATGTCATTTCAGTTCTACATTCTGAGTATCATATGCAGTAAAAGACAACAATACTCAAGCACTGTAAAAGGTTTTGCCACTAACTCAACTGACTGACTTCTCTTCTGTATGATTTCAGTCTCTTTAGACCTTACTGTACATGATTTATGAGCTTCTACAACTTTTGACCTCCTAACTGAACTCCTTTCCACAAACTGATCATAGCCATAAAAACAGTATAAATAAAAATGGTAACACTTTACAATAAGGTCTCATTTATTAACATTAATGTATTAACCAACATCAACTAACAATGAGCAATATATTTGCTACAGTATTTATTAATCTTTGTTTATGTTAGTTAATAAAAAATTCATTCATTGTTAGTTCATGATAGTTCACAGTGCATTAACTAATGTTAACAAATGAAACCTTACTGTTTGTGCTTAATAAGTTTAAGAGAAAACTGTTATTCATTTTTATGGTAACACTTTACAATAAGTGCAACCATAATCACACTCTCTCAATATTCAAAGTGCAAATAAGACCAAATTTTTCTTTGATACAGAGCTAAGAGATGGTTACAACTACACTGCCCAGCCTAAAATAGCTTTCATACTGAGAGATATCTGTATTCATCCGGGAGCCGCTTTCAAAATGCTGGGTATTGAAATCGCGTTTGAATGCGCCCTCGCGTTTACTGTCACTTTTGCGCGTACTCTGTAAATATGGAGCGGCAGCGACCGTTATCCAACTGAATTAAATGTTTTTTATTTAAATACAAAGCAAAACGATAGTGGAGGCGTAATGTAAACTTAGCTGTGGCATATTCTTTCCTAATCATCCTAACACTCTGTCTTGGCAACATCACGAGAAGTCACGAGATCTCGTCACACCCCTAGCATCCACCATTGCAACAGAGTTCAGAAGATACACCAAGAGAACAGGAGAAGGCATGCTTCTGAGTTTATTCGTCTTGTTTTTGAATCGCTCTTTACACACTCTTCTTCGATGACTGCTCAGTACTGTGCGTATTGCCACCTAGGACTTAACTGTCCTGCTTGCTCATACGCTGTTGCAAGGGCACCGTCTGCGCGGTCTCGAAATGTGGGCTGCATGATGAAAATGATGTCATGCGGATGGTGTACGAACGCGGACACCCGAAGTATACCCAGGGCAGTTGTTGATGCCATTTTAGTCAATAGAATTGGTTTATGTAACTTATCATATGCATAATGTAATCAGCTCCAGTCCTGGAGTACCAGTGTCCCGCTGAGTTTAGGACACTTGCCCTCCAAATATCTTCACACAAGCTAATCTCATTGTTCAGATTTACTTGCAAATTACAGACAGGTGTGTTTAATTAGGATTGGAACTAAAGTCAGCCCTCCAGGATTGGAGTTGAAGAGCCATGATGTACAGAATGTACCTATAAAAAGCCACACCTTTATTTTAATTTTTGGACCATTTTTTTGGAACAGACCAGTGAGTGAATGTTAAACTAACATGATATTTCATGGTGAAGGTGTTTGTCTAAGGCAGTGCTTCTCAAACCTGTCCTAGGTCCCCCACCACTGCACATTTTAGATGTCTCCCTTATCTAACACACCTGATTTGACTCATCAGCTCATTAGTAGAGACTGCAAGAATTGAATTTGGTGTGAGTGATGTGAGAGACAACAAAAATGTGTGATGATGGGTAATAATATATTGCATTAATTATATATTGAATAATGTTGAGTAATGTAATGTGCATGTTGAAAACATGTAAAGCAGGGTTCCTCAAATACAGTCCTGGAGGTCCACTGTCATACAGAGTTTAGTTTAAGCCCTAATCAAACACACTTGAACAAGCTAATTAAAATCTTTGGGGTTACTAGAACATTACATGTAGGTGAGTTTGATCATGGTCTGAGCTAATCTCTGCAGGACAGAGGCCCTCCAGGGTCTGATTTGAGGAAGCCTGATGTAAAGTCTAATTGGTCAAAGAAAAATTAGTTGAGTTCAGTATGTTCAAATTTCTCATTCAAATAGTTGCCTCATTTTTTTTTTTATTTAAGCCAAGGCAAAAAAAAAAAAATGTACAGTGTGGGAACTGGTTGAGAAATTTCTCAAGCATTTCTAATGCATTCTCAAGCAAAATATTGCCTTGGTTTAATTAAAAAATAATTGAGGCAACCATTTGCATAAGAATTTTGAGTATTTTGAACTAATTTGGGTTTGACCAATTAGACTTTACATGTTTTCAACATGCACTCTTAAGTAATGCCAACAAAACTTTCCATATAAACTCAACTCAAATACTTACAGTAGTGTGGTAGCAACATAACTCAACTGAGTGATAGTAACTCATGTGAATACACATTATTGTAAATATATTGTCACATATTTTTTAATATATGAAAAACATCAATTCCTTATGTATTCCAATATATTGTAATATATTGATAAAATGTATTATTCTATGGTGGCCGAGAGAGCTCAACATGCTGCAAATGAAGAAAAAGCATGCAAATAGAAAAAACACAAGCAAAATAAGAAAACATCTTTATCAGTTTGAAAACGCATGCGCTGCAAATATTCACAATGCAATTAAATATAGAAACATGCTGCACATAGCACAGACCACAACAGAAATATTTCAAGGGGAACCCAACAAGTGACAAACCTGGCTGGGACATGATTATTGTTCAATATCTACTCATCAGTGGTGTTGTCGATGACCTGAAAGTTGAGTTTTTTATTTATTTTAACAGCCTGATCGTGTGTGTGTTGTGAACATTTGCTTTGATTTTCTGCATTTGCAGCATGTTTCTGTTTGCGTTGTGAATATGTGCAACACGTTTCTGTATTTTCTTGCATTGTGAGTATTCGCAGCACGTGTTGTCAAACTAATGAATGTTTTCTTAATTTGCTGGTGTTTTTTCTATTTGCATGTGTTTTATTCAGTTGCAGCACGTTAAGCACTCTCGGCCACCATATTATTCTGTATATTTTTCAATATATTTAAACCATTTAATATATTGATCATAAATATATGGAAATATATTTGCTTTGTGCAAGGGGACATAAGCACAACAGCGTGCATTTTAACCAGAGTCCTTGCTGTTTTCAGATTGGCTCGATGTAATCTCTCTGATCAGCACTGTGAAATTGTGGCTTCAGCTCTACAATCATCAAACTCCCCCCTGAGAGAGCTGGACTTGAGTAACAATCACCTGCAGTATTTAGGAGCGAAGCTGATCTCTGCTGGACTGAAGAATCCAAACTGTCAACTCAGCATACTGAGGTTTGTGTTTCACACTGATTAATTTTGTGATGTTAATACGTACAGACCCCTGTCAAGCATGTTTATGAAGAAAATATTTTGAGAAATTGAAAATTGTTATTTTTCCCCTCCATAAGCTTAAATCTAACTGCCTTGGGAAATGTGTATACAGTTTGGTCCAAAAATTTAAGGCAAAAAAATTGAAACTGTATATATTTTTATCATTTTATAAACATGTTTTTGTGACAAAATAACCTTTCTCTATGTTCAGCCCTACATTAGCAACTGTTCCTGTTTTTTTTTTTCTCAAGTGTTTGCTTTTTTCTAATCAAATTTTGTTAAGCATCTTTGTGTTTGGATAATTTTAAATATTTTAGAAATAAAATAATAATGAATAATTAAAGCTGCAAGCAGCAAGGGCCAAGCACAAAGGCGGCACAACAAGCCAGCCAACATGCCTGTGAGCATCAGACCAACTGCAACAGTGAGCAATTAAAGACCCATTAAGATCATTTTTGGCAAAAGAGCTGAAAAAAAAAAAATCACAAATACAGTCTAATAACAGTTTTGTAATGGTTCACCAATGAATTCATATAATATAGCATTTTATATCATAATACTGTATTGTAGTTAATGGCAATTTCGTGTTTTGTTCAATTATAGCGCCATCAAGAGGCACAATCCCACCACTTTTTTATGTGTTCTCACAGTGAGCCCATACATGTGTGTGTCAAATTTGGTGAAAATATCTCATTTCGTTTTGGAGTTATAAACATGTATTAGAACATAAAAAAATGACCCATAAATGACTTTGTTTTGATTTTTTGCCACTTTCTTTCAAAATTTTGACATTTGGGCATTAGCGTACAGTTAACCAGCTAAGGTTCCAGCTAGAGTGCCCAATGAGGGCACTCTTCTTGACTCTTTTTCTCCTCCATCATGAACTACATCTCCCATTGTCCAGACTATTACTTCCACATGTCTATTTAGTCTATTTAACCCTGTGCTTCTATACACACTATGCAAAGTCTTGTTAGTGTTAATACTGCATTTCTGAGCCCTTTTATTTTCGTGTTTTGATCTTCTGCCTGTTACCCGAATTGCCTTGTTGGCTTGTTTACCTTCTTGCCTGTTTTCCTGGACTCTGCCTGTTACTTGGTTATTCTGTCTACCATGTGTATTTGAACAAAAAGTGTGTTCAAAAAGTTGGCAAAAGTGTGAATGTTTTTGGAATATTCCAGTAGTTCAAAAGGTCCATGAACCGCAAACATTTTATCTAGAGCCCAAAATTGTTTTATAATTGTGAAATTTCATAGAGTGCAAAGACAACCGCAGCTCCATGTATACCTCTAAGAGCCAGTTCTGTATGCTTTTAAGTTTAATGCAGACAATCAAAACAGTTTTTATTATTTTAACACCTCCGGGCCCAAAGCTAAAATCTTATTAATCTGCATGTCTGACATGCCTACAGAATAATTTTGGTTAGTTGGGAATCTTGTTCATGCTAAATATTAGTCTTTGCTGTGAAAGAGCTTTAATGTTCAACAGCAGAGATTGTGTCATTCACTACCCCTTTTGTGTGTAACAGTGATTGACTGCTAAGTGATTTTGAACTCACTGCTGGATTTTGCACACTAACATGTACACTGTTGTTGTAGATTATCTGGCTGTTTGGTGACAGATGAAGGCTGTGCTGCTCTGGCATCAGCTCTGAGTTCAAATCTTTCACACCTGAGAGAGCTGGATCTGAGTAACAATGACCTGCAGGATTTAGGAGTGAAGCTGCTCAGTGTTGGACTGAAGAATCCAAACTGTCAAATCACGATACTGAGGTTTGTGTTTCACGTTGATTCATATTATAATAATAGTTTGTGCATATCTATATTTCTCATTTTATAATTACATAATTATAAATACATCCTTTTATAATTATCAAACTGGACAGAATAAAAAAAGTTTATACAGGGTCCTCCAGCTACATCTAGGGTACCCCTGGAAAATCGCACCTGATTTAACTCATCAGCTTTTTAGTAGAGACTTCAATACATGAAACTATTAGCCACTTTTCCACTGTCGGGCCAGTGCGAGCAAGGGCTAACAACATGCCAGGCGCGACCAGTAGCCTCGGACCTCAATCACAAAGTCCAAAATCAAGTTGTGTTTCTACTGTTGGGCCAGTAGCCCTGCAGCACTGCCCTAAAACCCGCCCTTGACACGACTACATGGAACGACGTCACCCAACCCCAACGTTTTACAAGCTGATCTAGCTAGATCGCAACATGAGCATGTCAGAAGTGAACGTTTGGTCGTTACTTAAATACTTAAGATTCCAACATCAGTATTTGACCAATTACAATAAAAATGTTACAGTGACATTAATTCATTAATTATTGTGCATATCAATCATGCTGACTCAAACTGGTATTTACCATTTCACATAAAAAGCCTACCACCTATTCAGCTGCACCTGCTTCCATTTATTTGCAATCACAGGAATGCTCAAAATACCTCCATTAATAAAAAAATAATTGCTGCAGTAATGACAGCTTGTGTCGATAGGGACACAATGTTAATGACGTGTTAAAAATTTAACCTAAGCAATAGGTTAGTCTATGAAAAGCAGTAACAGACAAAAATAGAAGGTATTTTGAGATAGATAGTAGAGGTATTGCAGTAAAGACTGGGTTAAACTGATTTTCTTGTTTCTTGTTTCTAAAACTAATACATTTATGAATTTCTATTATAACAACAAACTAATTTGAGGCCTTCAGTATTTTGTTTTGCCCTCTGGTTTCTTTTGTTTATCTTCTTTTCTGATTTGTCAGTTTATATGCTCTTTTTTAATGCTCTTTTTCCATAACTATTCATATCTGTCAGGGTTTTTTTTTCTCATTACCTCTCTGCATTTTTGTCATCTGATTGTAGATGGTATCATCTAGGGTTGCAAAAATGGCATGTTTATAATTAGATTACAATAGACTTATCATATGATATAAACACTGATCAGCCACAGCATTAAAACCGCCTGCCTTATATCATGTTGGTCCCCCTCATGCTGCCAAAACAGCTCTGATAGGTCAAGTCAAGGACTCCACAAGAATGTTGTCCTGTCCTGTGGTATCAGGTTGTGAGGTGCACATCCCATAGATGCCAATTGGATTGAGATTTCTGGAATTTTGAGATCGAGGCAATGCTTAGAACTCTTTGTTATGTTCCTCAAACCATTCCTGAACCATTTTTGCAGTGTGGCAGGGTGCATTAACCTGCTGAAACAGGCCACTGCCATCAGGGAATACCATTGCCAATGTCTGCAACAATCTTTAGGTAGGTGGTACGTGTCCAAGTAACATCAACATGAATTCCAGGACCCAAAGTTTTCCAGCAGAACATTGCCCTGAGGATCACACTCCCTCAACCGGCTTGCCTTCTTCCCATAGTGTGTCCTTCTGCTATCTCTTGGTCGAGTGGTCAAGTTCTGACACTCATGTGCCCATTGTAGGCACTTTTGGTGGTGGACAGGGGTCATCATGGGAACTTTGTCTGGTCTACTGCTAAGCAGCAAACTGCTTTTCACTGTGTGTTCTGACACCCATGAGCACCATTACATTTTTTGAACTACAGTAGTTCTCTTTTGTGTGATTGGACCAGACAGATTAGCCTCTGCTCCCCATGTGCATCAAGCCTTGAGCACCCATGACCTTGACGCCAGTTCACCGGTTGTCCTTCCTTGCATCACTTTTGGTATGTACTAACCACTTCGTACCGTAAACACACCACAAGACCTGCTGTTTTGGAGATGCTCTGATGCAGTTGTCTTGCCATAACCATTTGGCCCTTTTCATAGTCAATCAGATCATTTCACTTAATCTTTTCACCGCTTTCAACTTTTCAAGAACTGACTTCACTTGCTGTCTAATATATCCCACCCCTTGACAGGTGCCATTGTAAGGATATAATAATGATATTCACACTTGTCAGTGTTTTAATGTTGTGGCTGATCAATTTTATATACAATTTAAAACGTCTCAGGTTATGTATGTAACTGTAGTTCCCTGAGCGTGAATGCGTCTGATGCACGCGTGTCAACTAGTCCAATGGCGAGAGTGAACGTCACCGGCGGGTGACATCATGACCAGGAAAGGATAAATACACATCCAGAAAGACCGGCTTCAGCTTAAATTGCCAAAGCAAATCGATCACAGGGATGCAGGGAGTATGGCAACGCGACGCAGCGTCTCGTTCCCTTTATCAGGGAACTATGGTTACATACGTAACCTGAGACGTTCCCTTTCGAGGGAACTCAATGCTCCATGCTTTGGGAACGATATACCAAAACGCCATAATTCCTGTCCGTGTGAAACTGTGGCACACTAAGACGGGAGCACTGATGAGCCTGGAGCTGCATCCAGGTCGAGATATAATATCTCACAAACGTGAGTGGCGAGGATCAGCCCGCCGCATCACAGACCTCCTTGAGGAAAACCCCCAACAACAAGGCCTTGGAGGCCATCATACTCCTAGTAGAGTGACAGTGGATACTGCTGACCAGAGACCTCATACGCAAGTGATATAGTCTCAACTATCCACTTGCTAACCATTTGTATGGAAGCAGGGAGACCCCTAATTGAGAGGTCCAAAACAAACAAATAGTTGATCTGACATTCTCCACACGGCAGCCCTGTGGATATTAGGTGTCCAGTGCTCACACTGGACACACAAGATTCAACTTTTCCTGGTCTGGATCTGAGAACAGAGGACAGAAAGCTTGCAGCAATATAGGCCATGGAATATTGGTCAGAAACTTGGGTATATAACCTGGTAGGGTAAAGGAACACTTTGACCATCCCTGGTGCACACACAAGGCATGTAGGGGATAGAGATAGGGCCTGAAGGTCTCCTACTCTTTTTAGGGGAGAAATGGCATGGAGGAAAACAGTTTTTAATGTCAGAAATTTTTCTGAGACAAAATCAAGCGGCTCAAATGGAGCTGCAGATAAGCCTTCCAACACAAAGGCCAACTCCCAAGCAAGAACCCCAGTGCATGTTGCAGGCCTCAGCCTCACAGTGCCACGAAGGAAACGATACCTCAAAGGGTTGTACCCCACTATTGTACCATCCACCGGGACATGGTATGCAGAAATACGAGGATAGCCCTGATGAAAACGATTTTGCAAGAACTCCAGTACTGTACCAATTGGGCAGTTAACTGGATTTAGCTGTCGTACATCACACCAAGAAGTGAAAAGTTTCTACTTCAGGGCCTATAGTTTCCTTGTGGCTGGCATTCTGGAGTAAATTATGGTCCCCACAACCTCGGTTGAGAGACCAGATACTATGAGTGGGGCCCCCTCAGGGGCCAAACCCACAGGTTCAATATTTGTGGGCGGGGTGAAAAAATCAAGCCTGTCGCCTGAGATAGAAGGTCTCTCCTGATTGGAATCTCCGAGGGAGAGCCGTCGAGGAGAGACACAAGGTCCAAGAACCATATCCGACTTGGCCAGTAAGGCGCTACTAGCAGTAGACTTATCCCTTCCCAGCGAATTTTGTCCAGAACTCCTGGGAGCAGAACAATTGGGGGAAAAACGTACAGACATGGCCTCGGATGCGTGAGGGATAACCACAGTGGACAGTGCGTCTTATCCTGAGACATGAAAGATCCACTTCCACGTGGCCATAAATCTCCCATATGAGCTTCTACGCTTTGGGGTGAAGTCTCCATTCCCCTTGCCTCAGCCCCTGTCTCGACAGGATGTCTGCTACTATATTCTAGGTCCCTGGAATAAGATTATTCTCGAGGAGAGCATCTTCCCCAGGGTCCACAGGAGGATCTGGTGTGCCAGTTCGCATAGCGGGCGCGAACGCAGACCCCCCTGTCGATTTATATAAGAGACCATCGATATATGTGACCAATCACGGAAAGTAGGGACACAAGTTGGTTCTGAGGCATTTTGAGTTATTCTGAAAAGTGTAGATTCTGAAAGTGTAGTCACAAAGCTTTCCAACGATGTGTAACACATGGAAATCTGATAATATTTGGAGAAGTTGTGGCCATTTGAAGGTAGGCACTCAAAAAAGCTCTAAAGGGAGAAAATAGCCTTTAAAGTTTGTGCAGTTCTCACCTGTTCTCACCTGCTGGGAGTGACAATAGGGCTCATTTACATCTCATTTAGATAAGCCATACCCCCTGTAAAGCTCCCCCCTGTAAAGCTGCATGGACCGCATACTATTAATAATAAAGGATAATGTGCATTGTAAATGTCAGTAATTTATCTTTTTTGACTTTTATAAAAATATTTAGAGGCTGAAAATGATTTAGAGATAACATGTTGCAAGACACTCCTTTAAAATCTGGCCATCATTTTTAATGTTATTATTTTAATGTTTATGTAAAGAAAAAGTACATATTGATGCAAATTTTATTTGTTATTTGCTGGTTTTCTACATAAAACTTGGTGAATTGATTTCATTGTGTAGCATTAGGACTTTTTGAACAGGATTCTGTGATAAAAACCCTCTGTGATGTGATCATGTCTCAAGCTCATCATGGTGTATATCAAACATACAGAAAAAACAGCAATACTGTGAAATATTATTACAATTTAAAATAATGGTATTATATACTTTAAAATATAGCCTAATGTATTTCTGTGATGCAAAGTGTCTGAACAATTATGTTACCTCTATGGCATTTCATATAGGCTTTTAGCTTAAAAGCATGCACATTTGGAGAAATATTGATGGATTCTCATATGTTTGTCAATTTTCTATACAGAGGAGTAATATTTATTCAGGATTTATTGTCATCACTATGAGCGCTGGATACTGTGTTTTCAATTCATACTTGCAGCCGGAGGGCTCTCTGTACACCTTTACTCCACAAATTCATCTAAAGAAGAACAGGAACCAGGAACTAACGGCATGTCTTCTAGAGGTCGCTAACCATGGCTTTAACATCCAGATAAACACTTTTCAAGATAATAAATACACGATTGAGACGATGTATGCATGTATTGACTCTGAATTTGCCTCTGAATAGCGCTGGCTCCGTGGCCGTGGCCGCATTAGCGGATAATGAGCTGAATCACGGACTTCTGACATGGCTCTCTTTTCATACAGATAACATAAACACAGAATGTTTGTCTTCGATTTGACTTACATGATTTAAAACCTGACATTTCAATGTTTTTTTAGACAGAAGTCTCATTTTTTTGTGATTAGTATTCACTAAGTTACAGTTCATTTTCTGACAACTATCAGATTGGACTTCATTCAGAGGGAGACGAGAGATCACGCATCATGTTAGTTTTCTTTATTTTGCAAAAAGCACAACATTTTGTTTTTACTCTGAGTGTACACAAATAAAAGAAAACATTCTAAAGTTTCAATATATATATTACTTATGTTTCTATGACAAAAAATGACGGAGTCTTTAAGTCTGTTTTGCTGCAATGTGAAAAAAATCCTGCAAAACGCGCGTTACCCGACTCCAGAGAGATAATGTCTTATTATGCCGCTTTCATCGTCGCTCAGATCGTCTTCAGAATCAGTGAGCGCTTGTTCATAAGCACCTGGCTTGTCGAAGAAGTACTTCAAAACATTTTCGGTGTAACGGCCACGGTTCTTCATTGAATTTTGATATCAACTAGAGCCGGCCAGAGCACTGCATAAATAAGTAGCCACGTTTACCTTGGAGGGCGGGGGCAATAACAAAAGAAACAAAAGCCGGCTTACCCAGTATGGAAATACACACAGACAATGACACGCCCCTACTGCGTGCTAGAATCTCCGAAAAACAAGCCGATTTCAACCTCAAAATGTACGCTTTTAAATATACTGCTATCTCAAACACGGAGAGGCTTCTTCGTGATCTCAACTAACAGATTCTGCAAAAAAACGAAAATCACCAATTTTGAAAAAAAAACGCTTCTATCTCATTTTGCTCGAGAGTTGTGCTGCCGACTCGTGTCACTGGTTTCCGTGACGGGTCACATATTGTCTGTCCAGACAGCACAATGACCTCTCAGGTCTGGGAGGAAGAACTTCAACGCATTGAAGACCACCATCATCTCCAGGCAATTTATGTGCCACTAAAGATGATGACTCCTCCACAGCCCTTGAGCTGAGCGGTCTTCCATTACCACTCCTCTGCCTGTGAGAGAAACATCTATCATGAGAGTGACTGAATGATATTAAGCTCCTAGCACAGGGCCCTGGGACGAGAACCAAGTTTTCTTCCACATAACAAAGGCGCGGAGACACCGCCGTGTGATCTTGATCATACGAAGCGGGTTCCCCCTCAGGGAAAACCCTTGGTCGTGAGCCACCACTGTAAGGGTCTCATGTACAGCAGGCCAAAAGGTGTCACCATTGGACACAGCTGCCATCAGACCCAACAGTTTTAGAAAACTGTTTTACAGTGAGTGACTGGCCTAGTGTGAAGGGTTTTTGTTATATAACAACCGATATGACAACTTTAGCACATTTATCAGCTAAACATTCATTCAGTGTTTCCCATTAATGACCCTCTACTGCCGCCACCGTTTCATAATGAACTGAAAATTTAAAACATACTACGTTTGCCAACGAGCTAAAATCGAAACTGTGATATGGCTTTGTGCCTTTATAAAACAGCAAAAGACAGCGATTAAGTATATACAGTCTGTTTGTGCTGCGTGTTTTAAAGAGAAGTGCGCACATTTGCGCACGCGATCAGCTGGTGATCTGGTGATCAAAATAAAAGCTCAATGATTTATCTTTTAAAAAGAAATGAGTACAAAAGTATTGTAAAAAATATGTTTGAACCCTTTTTAATGTCCAGGTACAAGTCAATGCTGTTTCTTTGTTCAATTTGCACACTGTACATGGGTTGAAGCTCTTAATTTTGAGTTTCCAGAGTGCACCAGATTGATGTATTTAACCTTAAAATGTACAAAATTTTCTTCCGGGGGAGCATGCCCCCAGACCACCCTAGAGCTGGTACATCCAACAAAGTTTTACAAATTACAGTGTCAAATAATGTACATTTTCTGAACAAGAATACGACAACAAAAGCTCTTTTCATGTCATTAAAGCTGTTAATAGAAAATTTTATTGTCTTAAATTGACAAATATAGATTTGGGCTAAGCCCCGAATGTTTACAGTGTCTGGCTCCGCCCCTGAGTAAGTTAACTAACAAGTCACGCTTTTAACATATCATATACATTAAATTTTACTCGACAATCGGCTTGTCACATTTCGTGGTAAGCTTAAGGTTTTGCATATATCTACTGGCGCAAATTTGCTGCTAACTTCAGGCTAATATTAACGTTAGCTTGGTTGCACTAACTCAGGGATGCAAACAGCGCGCTTATCAGCACCTGCACAATAACTGGAATTTAAAACTGAAGAAACAAATGATCAATAAACTGTTGGACAGATATACGTTACACTAGGAATTGTGCGCTCGACATTTCTTCGCTTTGTGCCGTGTACTTTTAAATGCGCACTTGAGCAGCGCTTTTAAGGTTAACTGTTGTTGTATGAATTGCAACACTCGTTACAACCTGTCAAACCTAAGTCCATTTCCAATACTTTTTAACCTAAATTAATTTGTAAAAGACTACATTTTTGTTTTTTACTAAAATTGACTAAAACTTGACTAAAACCTTTTTGCGTTTTCGTCGACTAAAACTTGACTAAAACCTTTTTGTGTTTTCGTCGACTAAAACTTGACTAAAACTATCAAGTTTATAAGTGACTAAAATGTGACTAAAACTAAAAAGCATTTTCGTCCAAAAGACTAAGACTAAGACTAAAACTAAAAGGGCTGCCAAAAACAATACTGCTTGACAGTCGTGAGATCAGATCCATATATTCTTTATTGCTTAAGACTTTATTCCTTTGAGAAAAAAGCCAAGAGGAGCAGAGCTAAACATTGCGATTGTGCATTTTATTTATGTTCAAATTTATGAATGAACACTGTCAGATCCCAATACAAGAGCTTACATGCATGCTCTGCTTTCAAACAAACAACACATAAATCACATTTATCCCCACTCGTATAGTAGCGAGGGCAGGGAAGCACACACGACTCAAGTTGCTATTTGCTCGCCAATAAACTCCTGTCTAGAATATATAATGGTTTAGAACAAATAACAATAAATAGACAAAGACAGTTTCACACGGATCGCTTTGCTGAAGCAAAAAAGCTAAAGCCGGTCTTTCCGGATGTGTATTTATCCTTTCCTGGTTGTGACATCACCCACCGGTGACGTTCACTCTCGCCATTGGACTAGTTGACACATGTACATCAGATGCATTCACGCTGAGGGAGTTTCCAAAGCGATGCTATCGGAGGTAGCGTGGAGTTCCCCCGAAAGGGAAAGTCTCAGGTTACGTATGTAACCATAGTTCCCTGAGAAAGGGAACGAGATGCTGCGTCACGTTGCCATACTCCCTGCATCCCTGTGATCAATTTGCTTCAGCAATTTAAGCTGAAGCCGGTCTTTCCGGATGTGTATTTATCCTTTCCTGGTCGTGACGTCACCCGCCGGTGATGTTCACTCTCGCCATTGGACTAGTCGACACACGTGCATCAGACGCATTCACGCTGAGGGCGCTGATGAACTTGAATTTGTCTCTACCGCAACACATGGTATTTACAGCAACACCTAAAAATGCTGCGGTAAAGACATGTTGCAGAAATTTAATCTAATATTGCTGATAACCGGCAGCTAGTAAGGTCTGATATATCACTTTTGACTTTTAGCACCACATATACATGTATTCAACAGTAATATACATTTATTTTTAAAATGTAGTTCAAAATACACAATTACTAAGCTGAATGGACACATAATAAATACTTAAGAAGCAAAGATGATCTTTATTTTAGTTTTCTGGATCTTGTGAGTGACCTAATGGGGGTGGCCCAGTCTGTCAGACATGTGCACACATACTAATTTCTGTTTCCATAGAAACTAGATTTGTTTGGCTTTGAACAAATGTCATATTAAGAGTCTTTTCTCAGTGTTGTGGTAAGGACTCAAAAGTGTGGGACAGGTTTATATTTAGATCATAAAAAATCATATAAATGATTTGTAAACAAAAAAAAAAGATCTTTAAGATGGTGTAAAGTAATATTTATATCAAACTAATTCATTTGAAATAATGTCAAATTGTGAAAGAATTAGCTAATTTTACATATCTCAGCATTGAGACCACAGGTGTAGACATGTTCAAAAATGGTGTTTGGACATATAAATGATTCATAATTTTTCAATAAATCATACTATTCATTCATTTTTTGTTTTTTTAAGTCAAGGTGTGTAATGACACTGGGTTTATATTTATGAAGCTTTAAATTACAAATTTTAACATAAACCTTAAATTTCACTACTACACTACTTAAAAAGTGCCCATAGTTGCAGAAACACCCATATACAGAAATGGAGTAGAAATGGCTAATAAGCCAATAATTGCTCCTCTGCAGCCATCAGTGGTAGGCTATTTGAATGTCCTTTTTTTTTTAAATAAGTGTTTGCTTTCCTACATTGTGAATGGGGACAACCTATGAGGGATGAGCAAATAATGTTTTGGTCATTACATTAAAAATAACATTCAAATTGTAAAATCCATGGTGACTGTTGGTGATTTGTGAACTGATTTGTGTTCATGGAACAATATTTCTCATATTTCTCATTTCCACAATGACACTGTTTGATCTGATATCTGTGATTTTAACAGAGAATTCTATGCCGAATTTGAATGCTTCTCACAATATTTCACAGCGATGTTATTGATTCTGCTGTGAATTCAAGTGCTTTCTTCCCTGGATCTCTCAGCAATATGTAGTAACGGTGTAGCATGATCGAGATCGGCCAGAGCTCCCACCGCACTGTCTATTATTGGTCTGAGCAGATAAATGGCCCGAGCTGCACAGCTTAGGGTACATTAACACTTGGTTCGAATCGAATGCCTAGACCAAACCCGAGTTCGATTGCTCCCACCTCCCCCTGCCCCCACTGGACTGTGTTCATATTATATTATATGGGTCTGACCCACAGTTCGTTTGCGTGATCAAATCAACAGCTGTTTACTCCGTTGCTTAGTAATTACGGCGCAGGAGAAGGTGGCAAAATGCATAATGTTGCTCTCCTCACTTTTATATTTTTGTTTTTGAACCGTTGGGTTTTTCATAACAGCACTTGCATCTATCTGCCGCGAATGTTAGAATGCTGAAGGCGAGCAGAAATGAGATATAGGCTACAGCTCTCTGCTTGCAGCACATCAGTCATGCTCGTCTGGAAAGTGAGAGAAACACGCACCCAAACACATATTTTTAATCAAATAATACGGCATTAATAGTGGTCCACTTCCGCAATTTGGTACATTTGCATTCATATCAGAAGGGAATCATACTGGAGTTCACTTGAACCGTACCCCAGACCACCTTTTTTAAAAGCAAAAAAAAAACGCCTTTTCAGACCGTTTTTGGTTCAGAAGACAGTGTTCACATCATCCAAATGTACCGAACTCTGACATCAATCGAACTCATGTGCAACGAAAGTCCTAATGTGAAAGCACCCTCAAACGCGGATTCGTTCTGCTTTCATTTAGTTTGTCCATTGAAGCCCTTGTACTGTAGATCGGTCTTTGCAAGAATGCAAGGCTGTTCTTTAAATTTTTTTAAAATTGAAAAACAGCCTGAATGTGCATTGCAATGACGTCATGGGGCGTGTCTAAGACCAAATCTGCTGCAATTAAGAAAAAATGGAGTTAGCTTGATTTTGTGATAAATTTGAGGTAAAACTATTAGCCTATTTACCCTAAAACCCAAACTTAGTCAAAATCAGCACAATCAGTAATTGTTGTAAAATGTAGTCTCTACTACTGTTGCTAAATTGTGGAACATTTTTGGTAATAAAAAGAGCTATTAAAGGCAAAATAATCTGCGATAAGACAATAATCACAACAACAGACGCTGTTTCCAACTTCAAAGTGGCTTATGTGTGCATGCTTCGAAACGGACGGCAACTAGACAAGCAAATTATACTTGAGGCTATGTGTGCGAATCTAAATGATCAAACAAAAATATGTCAAAATGACTGGCTTGGAGAGTATTCACTTTTATGTCTTAAAAAGGTGTAAATAATTGGGAGAAAATATGATGTGTATTATTAGATTTGAATTCGGTCTTAAAGTGGAAGCGGTCTAAACCTGCTGACGATTGTGAAATGAATGTGAATCAAACAACAAAAGGCAAAAAGAAAATTATTCACACCTCTTGAATGATTAACTTTAGCTTTAATAAGCATTAATCTATCAATTTATTCAGTGAAAACTATGCTGTGTTATTACATTTGATTACTTTATTAGATTTCTTTTGTAGGCCTTATTACTTACCTGAACAGTAATTTTAGTTGACCTTTCCTTAAATTAAAGCACTGTTCATTTAATTTATATCTTTATTTTATAGTATATTTATTGTACTTTTTTGACCATTTGTTTCTTTGTTCTTATTCTTATCTTATCTTATCTTATCTTATCTTATCTTATCTTATCTTATCTTATCTTATTGTGTATATAAAACACAAAAAATGCCTGCACACTGGTGCTTTTACAAATAGATGTTTTATATTTGTTTTGTTCAAACATTGCTGTTTGTTTTGCTATAGATATTTCTTTTATGTTTCAGAATATAGAGACATGCTAATTATGTTCTTAATTTGTTTTTGTTTTTATATATAAAAAAAATATAACAAAAAGAACCGATAAGAATACAGTTAAAGTACCGGATCGATAAGCAGTATCGTTAAGAGCAGTAATACCATTAAAGGTGCAATGTGTCAAATTTAGGAGGATCTATTTACAGAAATGCAATATAATATACATAACTATGTATTCAGTAGTGTATAAAGATCTTACATAATTAACCGTTATGTTTTTATTACCTTAGAATGAGGCATCTCTATCTCATACACTGCGGGTCCCGATTTCAGTCACCAGCATGTTTCTACAGTAGCCCTAAATATATAAGCTGCTCTACAGAGTGCACTTCGTCACTATGTTTGATGGTGTTTTTAGAAGCAGCTTGCATCGTCATTACGTTGAATACGCACAAAGAAGTAGTAGTAGCAGTAGTAGTCGTCTGGCAGAGACTGTTCTTTGTTATAAGTAAGAAGAAACCTCATTGCTTGACTGGCTACTCTCTGCTGTGTCAGACGACGTCATCTTTGTCTTGTGTCGGCCAGAAGGCCACCGTAGCTTCTCTATGTGCTTCGAAAGGAAGGGATGAGCGCTTACCACTAGATGTTGCTAAAATGTACACACTGCACCTTTAAAACCGTAATGATACCCATCCCTAGATGAGATACATTTAAAATATGTATGAATGATTGCAGTGATTTTGTTGGGAAAAGCATCTTCATAGAAAATAAAAATAATTTTAAAAAAGCCTAAACATTTCTTTTTATATTTGACTATTTGGGTAGTAAATTAATACACAGCTTGATTCCATGATACCAATTATATAATCCTCTTCAGTCATTTCAGGCTAAAATCTAACATGTCATGATGTTAACTCTCAGAAGGATCAAGACTTGGCTGTTCACAGTTGTTTTTGACCAGGAACAATGAGACTTTTTTAACCCTTAATCGGCTCTTGGGGTCCAGCTGACCCCGCTGACAGTTTCCTTCGTTTATAAAAAGTGTTCCTTCATCTCAGTGGCATGAAACTCTGACTTTTCCTAAATAATCTATCTAAACATGCACAAAAAATCTGGGCTTGATGTGGTTGTTCTAAAGGTGCGTAAAAAAAAAATCACAGTTTTAGTCCTTCGGGGTCAGATTGACCCCACATTGAAAATGAATGGGAAAATGAAAAAATTTCCTTTTTTTCAATTCATTTGTCAAAATAAATAAATAAATCCAGTATAAATCTGAAATGTTCTACATTTCCATAAAGGTCTGGTCCTTGACTATAAACACAAAGTGGAACGAACATTCTATCTCATACACACACACACATAAACACACACATGTGTGTGACTGCAACAGAGAGCATTTTTTTTAGAAATTGGCAAATAAAATCAACAAAACTGGCCAAAATATGAAAAATTTTACATGTAAATAAAGGTCTGGTCCTTGACTATAAACACAAAGTCGAACGAACTTTCTATCTCATACACACACACACATAAACACAAACACACACAGTCCCTATTGAGTCCCTATTGACCTCTATTGGACATATGTGGTCATTGCACTTTCTTTCTTTAACTATAATTCCTAAAGTTTTTCCACAAACCTCTAGATGGTAGTATTCTATCCCTACCACATAGAGCAATGTCCAAATACAATTGAGATTTAATTAAGTTCATTATTAAAGTGATTTTTTTAATTAAAAATCTAATTTTAATAAGCCAATTTTTGGCATAGTTAAGTAATTGTGCAGTAAATAGGTAAAAAACTACAAAATATCCACAAAAACACAGCATAAATGCATAGTGGAGAAGTAAATAAAAAAAATGATATATAGTTTATAATATAAAAAAAATTTAATTTCCTTATGCAATCGCTCTGTAAATGTTTGGGGTCAATCTGACCCCAAAGGACTAAAACGTTGGTACAATTAAGATGCGCTTAAGGGTTAAATGAAGAAATATAACACTAATTTCCTTGACGTAGTAACAAACAATATGCACTTTTCACATATTTAGGTCTTATTTATGTGTACAATTCTACATTTTTTTTCACCATTATTTGTAAGCAAATATACAAACTTTAAAAATGAGAGAATTAGATAATAGATTGCTGTCATCTGCTGAAAAAAAGAGAAAAATAACATAACTTAATGTCAAAATCATGTTATGACAATAATGGCCAGTAGATGGCTGAAGTATTGTATAAATCCCTATACATTTTGATATTTATTTAGACATTATCTAGCTAACATGTGTCTAATTTTTGTACAGGGTCAGAAATTAGTGGGTGCTTGTGGCAAAAATGAAACCAAAATTAACAAAAATGCTATTTTGCAGCTTTGAGCAGTATAACCAATCACACACGTTTCTGCTGAGCTAATGAATGCAATTGCCAATCAGAGACATTTAAATTAGTCGCTGCTGAATATGCTTGAGTTTTGTTTCAGTGCGCACGCTCACTGATTGAATTCTGCACTCTCACAAATTATATCATCATAAACAACAAATGGAGATATGATATAAGAGATTCATTTTGCAGAGTAGACAGTTTCATGTGTTAAAAGGGAGATGTTAAATTAATGTAAAAGCTAAGTACATTTAGATTTTTTGAATTGTAAAATTCTAACACTGTGCTATCTTCAAATGCAAGGTGTCTTTTTTACAGAAAACAAATGGCTTTCAATGAATTACAGTTATCACTATGTGTGGTGAGTTTGTAAATAGACAAAAAAACAGGAGCAAATTTACTGTTTTTATTTAGAAAAAAATCGGAAAAATCAGGAACGAAAGAATCTAACATTTCAAACTTGAAAAATGAATTATAATATATATGTACCAATCTTTTTTGTGACAATAGGGTGCACAGTTTTTACTCAGGAGCCTTTTTTTCATATGCACACACATTTACACATGCACGCATCACACCACATGCTAACTGTGCATTCACACTGCCGTCGGCGAGAGTGCCAAAGCAGCCGGAAGTAATTCATTTTCAGTGTGAGCTGGCGGCGAGCTCCGATGAGCAGTGGTGTGGCGTGTCTTGGACGGTGTGGGCGTAGGAAAGTAATAATAATAATAATAATAACTTTATTTTCATTAGCGCCTTTAAAAGTAGCATCTCAAAGCGCTTCACAGAAGGAAAAAAGCATACAATTATACAACATTACTTTAAAATAAGTGAAATATATATAAAAAACCACACCAAATAAGAACATACTATCAAAAACTAATAAATTAAAAAAATTCTATTTCAATATAATCAAGTAAAAGCTACCCTAAAGAAATAAGCTTTAAGGGAGGATTTAAAAACACTAAGGGATTCTGCTTGCCTAATCCGAGCAGGCAAGGAATTCCAAAGTCTTGGAGCGACTGAAGAAAATGCCCTATCACCCATAGATTTTAAACGGGTATGAGGGACGATTAGAAGGCCAGTTTCCGAAAAGCGGAGAGCACACACAGGTGTGTAGGGGGCTAAAAGCTCAGTAAGATAGTGAGGAGCCAAACCATTCAAAGCTTTGTAGGTAAGCATGAGAACTTTAAAATCCACCCGAAATCTGACAGGGAGCCAATGTAAAGACTCCAAGACTGGAGTGATGTGATCCCTTGTCCTGGTTCCAGACAGGATTCGGGCGGCTGAATTTTGAACCAGCTGTAATTTATTTAGGGTAGCATTTGAGACCCCGACCAGCAAAGCATTACAATAATCAATGCGAGAAAACACAAAGATATTGATCAGCTTTTCAGCCACCGGGAGAGACAGCATAGGATGCAATTTGGCAATGTTTTTTAGATGAAAGAATGATGTCTTTACAGTGTTCTGAACATGGGGAACAAATGTTAAATGTGCATCAAATATCACCCCTAAATTTCTTAACTTTGTTTGAAATTCCAGTGTAGAACCATCCACACTTAAAGTTAAAGACCCAGCCTTACGTATCTGGTTGGGTGAACCAATGAGCATTACCTCCGTCTTGTCACTGTTCAGACACAAGAAATTTCCAGACATCCATTTTTTTTATCTCAAATACATTGAGAAAGAAAAGACACAGCTTCATTAACATCAGGTTTTGAATGTACATAAACCTGAGTGTCATCTGCATAAAAGTGAAAGTTGAGACCAAGTGATCTTAAAAATTTACCCAATGGATAAATGTAAATGCTAAAAAGTAAAGGGCCCAAAATTGATCCTTGAGGAACACCAGATTTCACAACACCAATATCAGACCTGCAACCACCCATAGTGATGAACTGCTTTCGATCTGAGAGATAAAACTCAAACCAGCTTAGTGCAGTCCCAGAAACACCAACGACAGACTCTAATCGAGTAAGTAAAATTGAATGATCAACAGTGACGAATGCGGCACTGAGATCGAGAAAAATCAAGATAGAAAGACAGCCAGAATCAGAAGTTATTAGCAAATCATTAGTGACCTTAACTAAAGCTGTTTCAGTGCTGTGGAGTTTACAGAATCCCAATTGAAGGGGCTCAAAAAGATTGTTTGTAGTGAGATGAGTATTCAATTGATTAGCAACAATTCGCTCTAAAATTTTGTAGAGAAACGGAAGATTGGATATGGGACGCAAATTATTGAGATTATTTTTTTTTGGTACAGGGGTTACAGCAGCAATTTTAAATGCTGCTGGCACTACACCAGTACACAGAGAATTATTGATGATGTTTAATACAGCCGGACATAAAGTAGTAAAACACAACTGAAACAGCCTGGGGTGCGTTTCCCGAAACGAACTATGGTCGCAAGTTCCGTCGTTACCATTAGAGTTCAATGGGACTTACGACCATGGTTCACCAACGATGCTTTCGGGAAACGCACCCCTGGTTGGTACAGGATCAACAATGGAAGTGGCAGCTTTCATTTTTGAAACCTCATTGCAAAGAGAATTCAAGTCCATTGTTGAGAAGTTTGAGAGATGGATACCAGAAAATTCTGACGCAGTTAAAGGAGAAACAGACAAAGGAAGAGAAGAAATAATACATTTACGAGTGTGATCAATCTTAGAGCTAAAGAAATCAAGAAACTTATTACAAAGGTGAGTTGAGGCAGAACCAGTCAAAGAATTGTTACATTTAAGTAGTTTGTTGATTGAATGAAACAATTGTCTCGGGTTATTCTGATTGTTATCAACAATCTGTGCAAAATAAGCAGACCTTGCTGCTGCAATTTTTGTCTTATATTCAAGTAAGTGGTCTTTCCAGGCCTGTTGATGGACAGTCAGACCAGACATACGCCACCTACGCTCCATTGTACGACATGATGTCTTCATTGCACGCAGATTATCATTATACCAGGGAGAGGAACGTCCAAAGGAAACAGATTGTGATTTCAAAGGGGCAAATAAATCCAGGCCAGATGAGAGAACAGAGTTAACCATTATGACTTTGTCTTCCAATGCATCAAATGGAGAAAAACAACTTAAAGAAGAATAAATGAATTCAGCAAAATCAGAGGGGTCAATAGATCTCCATTTGCGATAATTTATAATGTGCGAAGAGGTAGTGTTCATGTCAGGCAGCTCCATATTAAAATAGACAGCAAGATGATCAGACAGCCCTAAGTCAGAGGTGGACAACTGGGACACAAATGAACCATTTAGGATCACTAAATCAAGAGTGTGGCCTTTATTATGAGTAGGACAGTCCACCAGCTGGTTCAAATCGAAGCACTCCAATAAAGATGAAAAGTATTTTGTTGTTATAGAATCTTTTATGTCCATGTGGATGTTAAAGTCACCCAAAATAAGAGTTCTCTCAAATTTGAGGCACAACAAGGACAACATATCTGCAAATTCAGATAAAAAGTCTTTATTTATCTTAGGAGGCCTGTAGACTGTGGCTATGGCAGTGGAGAGGGAGGCATGTACACTCAGTACAAGGCATTCAAACGAGTTAAACTGAGGGACATCCACAGGGCTCATGATGAGATGGTGATTTTACAGAACAATGATACCCCCACCTCTACCAGAGGATCGCGGGAGATCAAACAATTCATATCCAGCAGGAGTAAGTTCATTAAAGAGAAGACCATCAGACTCTTTGTGCCACGTTTCCGTTAAACACACAAGGTCCAATTTTTCTTCTGTAATGATGTCAGATAACATGACAGCCTTGTTATTGACAGAGCGCGCATTGAAAAGTGCCGATTTCAACATGCGAGGAGCAGCTGATGAAACCGGGGGAAACCCCCACTTGCTTAAGAGCCGATAGGTTGTTAAAATTAACCCCCATAGGCCTACACGACAGCCTTTGAGATTTGCGCAGATATGTAGGATAAGCAACAGTATTAGATGACAAGCAAGAGAAGCTGCGTCCTGACGAGCGATGTATATAGCGCTTAGGTCTCAATATTCCAACATGATTGCAGCGAGCATATATGTCATTCGCCAGATAAAACTTTCCTTTAAGGTTCAACAGTTCGCGAGCAGTGTACCTTAAAACCATGTTGGAGAAGTCCACACCAGCTGTAACCTTACAATGGTGTAAGTCCTGGGAGACACAGCAGGAGAGTAGATTCCAGCAGGAAACAAATAATAAAAATAGTAATCCAACGGGTGATGCATTATTCTGCATGGAAATAAAATAGGCAGTCTTCACGCGCTCCAAAACCCTCTTGAAACCTCTAAATAAACAAAAACAAACGGGAGAGGAGCGGCAGCCAAACGCGCCAGCGTACCCCCTGTCAAACGGAAGTTGAGGCCAACTTTCTGTTAATGAGCTATGACGCAGTTCTGCGGCAAAAAATTGGAATGTATAAGTCCTGCACTTGAGAGGATTCCGGAGAACGCAGTCGTGAAAACTTTGGTTCCGACCAAACATTAGTAAGTTCCCATTAGACACTCATGCACACACACAAATCTCCGACGTCTTCTCCACAGGTAGAGCAGTGCCACACCAAACGCAACAACTTGATAATCCATAATGATGTGAATTTGATAAGTGCAACACTATTTATAGGCAACATTTTCACTCTAGAACACCTGTTTTTCAGTGGGAATGCAATTCATTTGCTCAAAACACAGATTTGACTACACTTTAACCAGGACAGTTATTGTAATGTAGGCTGCACACAAATTAAAGTTAATGTTAATTAAAGACCAAGGTTAGTATATGTCTCCTATAAACTATACATTTTAAAAATGTGATGCTTTGAGCGCTGTTGAGCAGATTCGTAAACACCTCTGATTGGCCATTGTGTTGATTCGCTCATCAGATATGTCTGTGATTGGCTTCAATGATCAATGCACGGCAGCGTTTGAAAGCCCATGGAAGTGTTTGAATTTCAAAGCAGGTCCGCGATAGACACCTGTTTTCAAACGCTCCTGTGTGTATCTGTGTAAGCGCTCAGTGAAGAGCTTCATTGATGATTATTTACAATGTTTTTACAGCGTTGATCATTGAAGCCAATCACAGACATATCCAATGAGCCATGAACATAATGGCCAATCAGAGGTGTTTACAAGTCCGCTCAACAGTGCTCAAAGTGTCACATTTTTAAAATTTCAGTACTTACTAGGAGTCAGTACTTTTGACAACTCTACTTGGAAGTGACGTCAATTGATGTGTCACGCTGAGATTGGGATTGATCGATGTACCCCGAGTTCACAGGTTGTCAGACTATGAATGATGTTCCAGACGTTATTTCCAAGTGGTACTCACTGCAAAGTCAAATGACGTCCAGTACCTCCTCTCTGGAGGTTCAATGGGGTGATAATATTCCAGCTCCACCTCTCTAAACATCTAATGGGGTGGAGGGATAGAGTTGTGGGTAGGATTAGGGTGTGTCTTGGTGTCACTCTGCAGAGGTTTCTTTTGCATAATAATCCGCTGACTGTACAATATCCCTCAACCTTGTCGCGCCCCCCTTGTCATAACTCTATGCCCCCCAGTTTGGGAACCACTGAATCAGATCATGTGAATAGATAGCTGTGGAAACAAGCAGTTTGTCAATTAGTTACAATACATGCGATTTAAAGGTGCCCTAGAACCCTTTTTCACAAGATGTAATATAAGTCTAAGGTGTCCCCTGAATGTGTCTGTGAAGTTTCAGCTCAAAATACCCCATAGATTTTGTATTATAAAAATTTTTAACTGCCTATCGGATCATGTAAGTATGGTATTTATTTGGATGTTTACATTTGATTCTGAATGAGTTTGATAGTGCTCCGTGGCTAACGGGCTAAAGCTAACATTACACACTTTTGGAGAGATTTATAAAGAATGAAGTTGTGTTTATGAATTATACAGACTGCAAGTGTTTAAAAATGAAAATAACGACATGGCTTCTGTCTCTGTGAATACAGTAAGAAACGATGGTAACTTTAACCACATTTAACAGTACATTAGCAACATGCTAACGAAACATTTAGAAAGACAATTTACAAATATCACTAAAAATATGAAATCATGGATCATGTCAGTTATTATTGCTCCATCTGCCATTTTTCGCTATTGTCCTTACTTGCTTACCTGTATAAAGTCTGTTGATTCAGCTGTGCACAGATCCAGACGTTAATACTGGCTTGTGTAATGCCTTGAACATGGGCTGGCATATGCAAATATTGGGGGCGTACATATTAATGATCCCGACTGTTACGTCACAGTCGGTGTTATGTTGAGATTCGCCTGTTCTTCAGATGTCTTTTGCAAAAATCTAATTTACATAAGAAGGAGGAAACAATGGTGTTTGAGACTCACTGTATGTCATTTTCATGTACTGAACTCTAATTATTTAACTATGCCAAGGTAAATACAATTGTAAATTCCAGGGCACCTTTAATAAAAAGTAAATTGAGTAAGACTGTGTAAAAGGTGCGAGTCCGGATTAATAATCTCTGGCCCCTTGGTATGAAGCAGAACAAATTTTGTCCCTCGTCACTTTTTAAGTTACCCATCCCTGATCTACACATAAAAGATAAAACCCAAATAAATGTCACAATCAGCTGCTGGGCCATTTGTTAAAATGAAATGAATCCACATGATGTTTGTCATTTGCTCTGATAAGCAGTTTAAATTAATGCAATGAATTAGTGCTAAAAGGAGTGCTGTCTCTGCTTTTTTTTGATCCTGCATCCCATTAAAC
>RJVU01042592.1:66701-136297 GCA_003731715.1 Anabarilius grahami
AATAATTGTTATATATATATATATATATATGTGTGTGTGTTGAGTAAATATATGCAGTGTATGTATATATTTATACACATGCAGTACCATATCGCATGCACATCTATTTGTAATTAAGTGTATTACTTAATATAAAATTGCTTTAGGATATATTAGTAACTATATTGTCACATATTTTTCAATATGAAAGCAGCAATTCCTTATGTATTATTCAATATATTGTAATATATTAACACAATATATTAGTCTGATATTTTCAAATATACTATTTATTCATTTAATATATTGATCATTAATTTATAAGGAAATATATTTTCTTTTTGCATAAGGGATTACGAACCAGTTTGACAGTTTGACTGTCATATGTCTACAGTTGACAATTAACAGAGGTTTAGATATTAATATTTTATTGAAAATAATAGTTTTGTTTGTCTATGTTTGCTTTAGTTGGGCCATACACAGGCAGCCTCTGTAAATACCTGCAAGCACCTACGTGCAAAATATCTATGAAAAGAGTTTAAACTTCCGAATTCAGACAAATGCCAACGGGCTGTTGGTCAGACCTAATGTTGAGCTTAATGCATGTTTTACATGCACAAATGGGCACAACATGTCATTATAAACTGTTTACATCACCTTAATGTGCATTTGAACTAATGCAAAACTCCTCGCTAATCTGCAACTAGCACATTAAAATTCCATGTCAATTCTGAGATTATATTAGCATGACCGTTTCCATTCAGGATTTCTAAAAAGCGCATTAAAACAGTTGGATAGAAACCCGACTGAGATTATGCATATGTGACCTCCGAATTTACAAATAAAGCATTGAGTTTTCTTAAGGTAACTGTGACGTTGCGTGACATTGTTTAGCTCTTTCCACGGTTTAAACACTGATTTTAGCGATTACATTAGACATTATACTTTTTAGTAATTTGTACTGTTTCTTTCACCATACCTTTATTTATGCTTTAGTCATGTTTAGATATGCTATAGCTAGTAGTCAGAGGAAAAGAGGATCGATTAACATGTGCTTGATCCGAGCTGCCGCTTGAACTGAGGTGGCCGAATTAAAGGATTAGTTCACTTTCAAATAAACTTTTCCTGATAATTTACTCACCCCCATGTCATCCAAGATGTTCATGTCTTTCTTTCTTCAGTCGAAAAGAAATGAAGGTTTTTGATGAAAACAGGATTATTCTTCTTATAGTGGACTTCAATGGCCTCCAAACGGTTGAAGGTCAAAATTGCAGTTTCAGTGCAGCTTCAAAGGGCTTTAAACGATACCAGACGAGGAATAAAGGTCTTATCTAGATGATTGGTCAATGAATGATTTACAGTCACAAAACCAACTGTAAAGTGTTTATAGGTGTCAGGTCGAACAGTGATGCGCCCTACCATCTCTCTCACACACACACAAACACACACACACAACTCGAAGTACATACACATACACTTTTTCTTTTTTTTTTTACACATTCATCACACAATTTGTTCTACTATGTTAATTTTATTTTTCCTGCTCATATAAATGCTTTGGCAACACAATGTAAAATTTGTATAAGCAGGATAATATATGAGCAGGAAAAATAAAAAATGAACAAAGTAGAACGAATTGTGTGATGAATGTGTAATAAAAAAAAAAGAGAGAGAGAGAAATAGTATATATGCATGTACTTTGAGTGGGGTGTGTTTGAATATGTATGTGCATGTGCGTGTACAAGAGTTTGTGTGAGTTCATGTGTTTGTTTGTTTGTGTGTGTGTGTGTGTGTGTGTGTGTGTGTGTGTGAGAGAGAGAGAGAGAGAGAGAGAGAGAGAGAGAGAGTAGGGTGCATCACTGTTCGACCTGACACCTAGATGAACACTTTACAGTTGGTTTTGTGACTGTAAGTCATTCTCTTTAAATGCTATTGAAGGTAGAAACGTGAATACCAATGTCGTAACTTTAGAGACGGTCCCTAAATTTGCGAATATCAAACATTCAGCATCAAACGAACTTTATGCCAGTATCTGCTTTCTTGCAGCTTATATAGTATAACTTACATCACAAATGAGGTGCGAGTTTGGTCTTTTATATCACTGTACGAGTCCATTAAGCTGTGTTAAGAGTTTTATATGTCCTGACGGCAGGGGAATCTTATGATGTATGAGGGAAGCCCTAGTATTACAACACAGCGCTGCGATATAAAGTTAAGGAAACTAAACAACAGAGAGAAATATATGTCTACCTCGAAGCGAATTTGTAAAGTGTAATAAAATGGACTGAAAATTGCTAATCGAATTTTATAGGGTGTATTTTTTACAGAATTAATATTTTGGAAATGAAATCTGGAAGGTGCAAATAAATTATTGAATTTTTTTAATAATGGAAATGTGTGTGAAATATTTTTAATTTAACAAACTTTTTATTTCAAAAACATTTGGCATTAATTTACTTCTATAGATTATTGAATGGCAAGCACACCTTAAATAATGTTTGGAGACTTTTTTTCACGCATCAGCAGAAAACAGCACAGACTGAAATATCGATCTTCAGAATCGATTAAAAACAAGAAATTGATATTGTTAATCCAGCACTAGCATCCACACAGACAGGCAGGATTGGGAAGGTTACTTTTAAAATGTATTTCACTAGATTACAAAATACATGCTTTAAAAAGTAATCTGTAACATGTTTTGTTAAATTGCCCTAGTTTTGTAACTTAAATAAATAATTTATAATACTTTCAAATACTTTGAAATACTAATAATACTATGTAACATACAACAGGGTCCATAAGACTTGGTTTTCCCTTGCATATTATTCTATAACTTCATAATTTTTCACAGTATTTCTTGAAGGAAAAAATGCAGACAACCCTAAAAACAACTATGCAACACAATGCATTAAAGGGAAAGTTCACCCAAAAATGAAAATTCTGTCATCGTTTACTTAACCTCAAGTTGTTTCAAATCTGTATAAATTTCTTTGTTTTGTTGAACACAAAGGAAGATATTTTGAAGAAAGTTTGTAACCAGGCTGCTTTGGGTCACCATTGACCTCCATAGTAGGAAAAAAAAATACTATGAAAGTCAATGGTGCCCCAAAACTGTTCAGTTTAACACATTCTTCAAAATATCTTCCTTTGTGTTCAACAGAACAAAGAAAATTATACAGATTTGGAACAACCTGAAGGTGAGTAAATGATGACAGAATTTTCATTTTTGGGTGAACTATCCCTTTAAGAGTGATGGGGTGTGTAAACGTTTTGAATAGCACGAACAGAGTGAATTGTAATTATTTTGTCCTCTGGGAAACATGGAAGTATTTGCTTCTGAAGGGCTGTACTAAATGAAAAAAAAAAAAAAGATATTTAAACAAAATATTTTTTTTAAATGAACACATCATCATCATCATCCTGTTCAAAGTTTACACCTCCTGCTCTCAATGCATTGATTCTTGAATGTTTGAACCTTTTTTAATAGTAGTGTTTGAGTCACACATTTGTCCTTAGTGTGTCCTTAGTTAGTTTTAGTGTGAAAAGATGGATCTCAAAATCATACAGTTCTTGTTGGAAAGGTGTTAAATATGCAGAAGATGCTGGGAAACTTGAGAATGTGCAGGACCTGGATGATTTTTCTGAAGAACATTGATCAGTTTAACTGTTTAGGACAAACAAGGGACTCACAAACTATCACAAAACAATCAGTTATTTTGCATCTGTTATGAGAAATGGCTTATATGTGAAATAGCTCTTAAATCATAAGATTAAACAACAATAGAAAGGAAGTATTAAGTAATATAAATTATAAAAACATAAAATTACAAAGTAATAATAAAAATTGTAAATCTATTGTAAATCTGTTTTCTAGTGTGGATCACGGAGAGTTCATGATTTCATCAGGATTACACAAATGTTATTCTGATGCTGATAAATGGCTTATTCTTTCCACTACACGGTTGTTAGGGTGTTCTTTGTGGTTACTAGGCGGTTACAATGGTGTTCTTAGTGCTTGCTAGGTGGTTGCTAGGGTATTCTGGGTTTTTGCTAAGGTGTTCTAGGTGGTTGCTAGGGTGCTTTTTTTTTTTTTGGTTGCTAAAGTATTCTACGTAGTTGTTAGGCAGTTCCTTGTCAGTTGCTAGGGAGTACTGGTTGGTTGCTAAGGCATTGCTAGGTGGTTGCTTGCGTGTCCTGGGTGGTTGCTAGAGTGTTGCTATGCAGTTGCTAGGGTGGTTATATTGGTTTCTAGGGTGTGGCTAGGTGGTTACTAGGGTGTTCTGTGTGGTTGCTACGTAGTTACTAGGGTGTTGTGAGTGCCTGCTAGGTAGTTGCTGGGGTATTCTGGGTTGTTACTACGCAGTTGCCAGGGTGATTTTAGTGGTTTCTATGGTGTTGCTAGGGTGTTCTGGGTAGTTGCTATGGAGTTGCTAGGTCACTGCTAAGGTATTCTGGGTGGTTGCTAAGGCATTGCTAGGTGGTTGCGAAGGTGTTCTTGGTGGTTGCTAAGGCTTTGGTAGGCAGTTGCTAGGGTGTTCTGTGTGGTTGCTAGGATGTTGCTAGGGCATGGCTAGGTGGTTACTATGGTATTGCTAGGCAGTTGTTAGGGTGTATTGGGTGGTTGCTAGGCAGTTGCTATGGTGCTCTGGATGGTTGCTAGGCCATTGGTAGGAAGTTTGCCAGGTTTTCCAGTTGGTTGCTAGGGAGTTGCTTTGCGGTTGCTAAGGTATTTTAGGTGGTTACTAGCAGTTGCTATGCATTTGCTAGGGCAACCTGGGTGGTTGCTATGTGTCAGATAGTTGCTATGGATATTTTAATACATCAGTACGATAATCTGGTGTTGAGTTATGGCTTTTCATGTTCCTGTATGGTTGCTAGGGGGATCTGAATGGTTGCTATGGTGATCAAAGGGTTAAACTGACTGAATCAACAGAATCTGTGATGATCTTTATTGATCCTCTTAAAAATAATAATGTGAGATTCAGAGATGATAGACAATAATAGAGAGGAAAACACATTAATAACATTATTATAATAATAATAATAATAATAATATTTGTGTGTTTCTAGTGTGGATCACGGAGGAGAGATCAGGATCAAAGCAGGACCACAAAAGTGTAAGTCAGTCACAGTTTGAGTGTTTGTTGTTGTTGTAAATGTTGCTCTTCTTCAATCTTTCTCTTGACAATCTTTATAATAATGTAATAATATTAATGATGTAATAATATAATATATATTTGTGAATGTTGTTGTTGTAAATGTTGTTGTTGTGTTCAGACGCCTGTGATCTCACTCTGGATCCAAACACAGTGAACCGTTTCCTCGTTCTGTCTGAGGAGAACAAGAAGGTGACGAATGTGGAAGAGAATCAGTCGTATCCTGATCATCCAGAGAGATTTGATGTTCCTCAGGTTCTGTGTGGAGAGACTCTGACTGGACGCTGTTACTGGGAGGCTGAATGGAGTGGAGATTATACTGGAATATCAGTGTCTTATAAAGGAATCAAGAGGAAAGGAGACAGTAATGACTGTTTGTTTGGACGTAATGAGAAATCCTGGAGTCTGATCTGCTCTGATCACAGATTCATTGTCCGTCACAATAATAACTCCACTGCTGTATCTTCTTCTCCAGTCAGGAAGAGAGCAGGAGTGTTTGTGGACGTGTCGGCCGGCTCTCTGTCCTTCTACAGCGTCTCTGACACACACACACTCACACTCTTACACACTTTCACACACACATTCACTGACGAACCCCTCTGTGCTGGATTCACACTTCCTTATTCAATAAACTCTTCAGTGTCTCTGAGTCACTTTAAACACTGACTGACACTGTAAAGGAAAAGTTATTACACTAATTAAGTGTCACACTGTTGATCTTTGACTTATTTCCATTAATGCTGAACGTTTTTCTCTCTTTGCTGTCGTTCATTTCCGTGTTTTTACATGTTTTGTTGTTTTAATGTTCAGTTTCAAACACTTTATTCATCAAAAGAGAGTTTGGACTGAATCTGTTGAACAGGAAAATAAACGAGTCTGTGACAAATAATAATATTTAAGATTATATAATATAGAAAGCACTCGTATTATGAATGAGAGAAAGTTCAAATTAAAGAGTCATCGCATCACTGCAGTTGCTATAGAAACAGTGTTTTGGTTGATCAGCCTGAAAAATAAAGTTTTTTTTAACTATTTGAGCAGAAGAAACAATGAACCCCTCTGTGCTGGATTTAGAGTTTACTCAAACTCTTCAGTGTCACATTAAACACACTGACTGACACACACATTTAAAACACAAAGTGTTGCTCTTCTTGTTGTTTCTCTCATGTGTTTTCTGTTATAAACTCACTGTCTGAAGCGACTTCACTTCCTGTTTCCTGTTCCTGTCTGAATGTTTCTCGATGTTGGTTTGAAGATCATCTTGTTGATTACATCAAGAATATCAGCAGGATGTTGTCAGATTTGTTTTCTTTTTGTAAATATATTTTACTCTGGTGATTGTGTAGGGAAGAAGACGAGCCGCCGAGTTTCCAGAAAGATTGAATGGAAACTGTTGAACGTGTATTAATATTTATATAACGCAAGTGTAGCACATGAATATGACATCAATTCACAAAAAGATTTTCACCCCAAAATCAAAGTAAAAAATAAGAAATTATATTTTAATAATAATGTTGTGAAATATCAAAATAACAGTTTTCTATTTTAATATATAGTAAAGTGTAATTTATTCCTGTGATCGAAGCTGAATCATTACTCCAGTCTTCAGAGTCACATGATCCTTCAGAAATCATTATAATATGATGATTTAATGCTCAAGAAACATTTATTAAAACATGTTGCTTCATATATTTCTAACATTGTAAAAGTCTTTTCTGTCACTTTTGGTCAATTAATGTATTACTTATAAAGGTTGTAAAGGCACTTTCTGAATAATACACTTTTCTTGAGCCAAAACATTTGAACTGTAATACTATGACTATTAAAAAATAAATTCACTATAGAAATGTGCGTGAGTTTTCTTGGACAGGACATTATTTCCTAATGTATGCGTCCCTTTGTCTTGTTCTGCTCCTGTATTCATTTGAAAAAGACTCCATCATCATCCCGCACGCGAGATGGCGCTCCAATGACGACTGTTCCTCGAGGTGGATTATGGGTAACATCCGCTGCGTGCTGCAGATCTGCCATTTTGTTGTCCAGATCAGAGAGCAGGGGACGCGGTGTTCGTTACTCTGTAAATGAATAATACGACTCTTAAAGTGGACCAGAAGTAGAGGCGAGGCACGATGCTTTCCGCAGCCCAGTTACTCGACGAGTTAATGGGTCGGGACCGGAACTTGGCTCCGGATGAGAAGCGCTGTAATGTTCGCTGGGACGACGAGACTGTAAGTGAGATGACGGAGAAACAGCAGCCGCGGTTCATTTATCACACTCCCTGAACTCTGTAGGACATTCAACGTCTTGACGAACATGTGTAGATGTTGTTTGTTTACTTATGAACTGATCTAAGCGATGCTCCGTTTGTCTCGTGTGTGTGGATCAGTTAGCACGCGCTAGGCTCGTGCCTCATTGTTGAACACATGCGCGTGCACAGCGTCCCGCCTTCATCTACTTCTGTTTATCAGAAGAGTTTGCAGAGGCAAATCACTACTATTAACGCGCAAACGACGGTTAACTATCAAAGTTTTGCTTGTAACTACTAGTAAGACTGAATAACTGACACACACCTCACGATTCGTTTCGATTTCGATTCACAAGATTGAGATTCGGTTCAACCGAGTTTGCATCGATTCAGTTATTTATGTTTTACCCTTTGAAAAATAGCGTACTTTTAAAACTAAAGTAACAAATTTACTTTAAAAGGGCGAATTGAATGAACGAAATTTAAACTGTTATTTGCAATTAAGTTTAAATGTATTTGTTTAAATTTATATTAAATGCAGTTAGTTGATCTTAAATGTGTCGTGTTTTTAAATATTTTTGTAAATGCACATAATTATGATGTTGCAATCAGTACATTTGAAGATTTAAATTAAAATCAAGTACCTAACATGTGCTTTAGTGTGTTAGTCAACACATCAAATTAAATGTACGTTAAAACATGAACATTTTCTAAACAGAATCATTTAAAATATACTTAAACTTCTAATTACATATTATTCATGGTACACTTTCTATAGTGTACTGAAGTGTTACTTAAATGGCCTTTATTTCATTAATATTTCATGATCGTCAAGTAGTTTTTTTTTTAATTATACTTAAGATTTGAAGTACACTGCAAGTTCACATTCGATACATTTAAGTGCACTTTTTCACGAGTTGTTGCTCATACTGTTTAATAACTAAAACAATTTTACTGTAGTAACAGTATTTTGGTGGGAATTATGTTCCCTTAAACTGAGTCAAACAGTTCAGTTTGTCATGTGAATTTCTATAGTGAATGTGTTTGTATCTAGTTGTGATCAACTCTTGATCTCTAAATTAAAAAAACTGGAGATTTGTTTGGTGGTCTCAGCACCTTCAGCAGAGCTCATGGCCTCACCTTGGTGTTAATGTCATTTTTTTTTTAAAAATGTGACAAACCACAAAAATGTACTAAAAGAGAATCTTGGATTACCTATGAGTGCTTAATGTGAGATTTGTTTTGGTTTTCTGCAGGTCTGCAAATATTACCTGTGTGGCTTTTGCCCTGCTGAACTCTTCACAAACACGCGGTCAGACTTGGGTAAGGACGACTTCTTAAATGCATTCATCTCGTTTTATTCTTGCCTTCCACATCGTAATGAATCGTTTTATTTTCCAGGCCCTTGTGAAAAAATCCATGATGAAAACTTAAGGAAAATGTAAGTTAATACTCTGTGTGAATGCCA
Source organism: Anabarilius grahami (assembly GCA_003731715.1). NCBI lineage: Eukaryota > Metazoa > Chordata > Actinopteri > Cypriniformes > Xenocyprididae > Anabarilius > Anabarilius grahami. The sequence continues at coordinate 75,550 of RJVU01042592.1, forward strand.
TGGAAATCAAGTGTCCGTATTTTCACCACCAAATTCTCGGGGAGAAAAAAAAGTTGTAAAGAATAAAAAGCCATTTTAGGACCCTCACCAATTCCTGTTACTTAAATGCAAAATTACTCTAAAACCTGTACAGATATTTTACTTTTAATTTTTTCGTAATTCCTATTATTCTCAATGGTGGTGCTCATTAAAACAGTTCAAAATGATACAATGTCAGCATTAATTCAATTCAAGCTGTATTAGATGCATTTTAAATATGCATATTTTGCATTTTGGTATGAGAAATGCTTTTAAAATCGTTTTGAAAATGTTTTAAAGCAAAAAATCTTAATGGTTTGAATTTAAGCATACATTTTTTTTTCTTATTGCACCCCCAGATTTAATGGTTATAAATAAATGATATTATATGTGATCTGGACACATTCTTGACAGGTTTCCTGAGGTAGTTCTTGACCCTTGCACAGTTTTGCATCTTCAGTCTTGTTTGGAAAGAGTTTTTTGATGATTTTTGTCTTAGGTATGAGAAGAGCTCCCGCTTCATGAAGGAAGGGTATGAGCGAGACTTCCTGCGGTACCTGCAGAGTCTCCTGGCCGAGGTGGAGCGCAGGATTCGGAGGGGCCACGCACGTCTCGCCCTGTCACAAGCCCAGCAGAACTCCGGGGTATGACATTTCATAGAAGTCACTGTCTTTAAATTTTTGTCTTGCACATTTATAACCTGGTGCTTTATTAGAGCCCTACCAAATCAGAGAATCCAGCCATAAATATGAAAATAATGTCATTAATTACTCATGTTTTTCCACAACCATAAGACCTTCATTCATTTTCAGAACACAAATTAAGATATATTGATGAACTCTGAGTTTTTTTTTTTATCCACCGTTGAAAGTAATGAAATTAGTACATTCAGTGTCCACAAAAGTAGTAAAAACATGATTAAAATATTCCATGAGTGATTTAACTTGAATTTTATGTAGTGACAAGAATACCAACTGCATAATAGACTGACATGGAAGAGGAAAAAGTAGTTATTTTTGTTTCATAATTGTTTTTTCGGTTGAACCACTGTAGTCATGTGAACTATTTTAACCATGTCTTTAGTACCTTCCTTGGACAATTTCGTTACTTTCAATGGAATATAAAAAAAACTCTCGGATTTCAACAAAATATCTTAATTTGTATTCCAAAGATTAAAGTGGACCTATTATGCAAAATTCACTTTTGCATGGTGTTTGGACATAAATGTGTGTTGGCAGTGTGTGTACACAACCACCCTATCATGATAAAAATCCACCCACTCCTCTTCTTTTTTTTTTTTTAACCCCCATAAATCATAAGCAGTGTCTCAGAACAAGCCGTTTCCAGATCCCTGGCAGTGTGACGTCACAAAAGCCACAGGCCCCGCCCACGAATGTTGACAGACACTGACGTTTGAACATAGAACCGCCCTGAGCTAGTTCACAGCGAGTCCGCCATTGCTGCACTGACGAGAATGTCTCAAGCGTTTTTAGGTGTTCTGTAGCTGGATGGATTAATCCACATAGCTCTCTTAATTTACTCCCTAAATTTGAGCTGCTGAAAACGAGGTGGATTAACTTGGTTTTCCAGGAAAATGCTCCCTCAGTTCTGTCGAAATTCGTTTGTTGGCACAAATTATTTCACACCGGACTGCTTTATGAACTAATATCAATACAAAGGGACAATATAAAACGGAGACTGTGCTAAAAATGTTACTCAAGGATATACAAGTTAAAACTGTTCGTGATCCAGCTTACAGTCTCCAGAGTGATACTGGATATGGCAGTAATGAAGGTGAGAGCACTTTATTACAGTTCATCAGAGTTTATTTACGGATATTAAGTTTACCAGTTTATTAAGCACCACCCGAAAGGCATAAGGTCTTTATATATTTGTTTACTGTTAGTTGTAATGAGTGTTTCTGTGTTCTTCGCTCCATATGTTGGTAAAAATACAAGGGGGAGAGAGAGAGTTTATGGATAATTTAATGCACACTTGCAGTGTTTTATTAAGCTCTTACAGAGATTTTCTAGAGTGAAAACGAATGCTTCATCTTTTGTGTGAAGTACAATAAACGTCATAAAACTCATCTGTATAGTTTTGGCCATCATTTGGACGGTACAACTGGCTTGTACTAATATAGTGGATTTAAAACAAGAAGGCAATATAATTTATAACCGTAATTCAACTAAACTATACCTGTTCAATCTCCATGCAGCATATATTCGCAGTTTCTGACATTATTGTGCATCCTGACTGAATCCTGACGGGAGAACGAGCTCTTGAAGCTCCGCCCTCTCAGGCCGAGTGCAGCAGCTCATTTGCATTTATAGGGCCCACACTGAAACGGCTCGTTTTTGCTCAACCACTAAAAGTGGCAATTTTAACATGCTATAAAAAATTATTTGAGGTATTTAGAGCTAAAACTTCACATACACACTCTGGGGACACCAGAGACTTATTTTACCCTTTAATAAAGGTCTTACGGGTGTGTAATGACATGAAGGTGTGTAATTAATGACTGAAATTTCACCTTGGTGGGTTAAATGTAAATATGAATGGGAATATACTTCAGAGATATTTTACTCATAAATTCTAGGGGTGCCAATAATTGTGGCCAACGTGTTTTGGAGAGAAACATTGTTTTTTTTGTGTTTTTTTTCCCCCACTTTCAATTATATCCTATATAGATATACCGTAATGAAAACCACTTGGTTTGTACACTGTGCTTCAATACTAACTCAGTTCAAACTCTGATTTCCAGGCACCAGGCCCGTCTGGGAAGAACGAGGAGAAAGCGCAGGTCCTCACAGAGAAGATTGAAGAGCTTGTTGTTCAGGTACTAGTTCTCTAGAGTCATAAGTTGAGAAGTGAACATGAATGTGTTGAAGAGGCTCTGAGATGTAACGCTGTTTGTGTGTTCAGATTGAAGAGTTGGGCTCAGAGGGCCGTGTCGAGGAGGCGCAGGGCATGATGAAGCTGGTGGAGCAGTTGAAGGAAGAGCGGGAGCAGCTCAGTTCCACTCCTTCAGTGAGTTACAGCTTTCTCTTGTGGTGTTTAATTGTAGAACATACACTTAAATCATGATCTTTCACTCAAGCGTGTTTTCTTGTTTGTCAGACGATTGAGAGCTTTGCGGCTCAGGAGAAGCAGATGGAGGTGTGTGAAGTGTGTGGCGCTTTCCTCATAGTTGGTGACGCTCAGTCCAGAGTGGACGACCATCTAATGGGCAAGCAGCATATGGGATATGCTAAAATCAAATCCACAGTGGAGGAACTGAAGGTTAGTTGATGGTCAAACTTGTGAATTAGACTCCAGTATGGATATTTTGGACAGTCCTATACTTCACAATGTAGTGCTGAACAAAAAAAAAATATCAGCTAGGGCTTTGAGATTAATCAAATTTTAGTTTCAGTTGTGATTTTTGGATTTCAACAATTATAGAAATATGATCATTGAGATATGCAGTGGTCAGGATTCCCACTCGTCCTGGAAAACTTTGACAATCTGGAAAATCTGGAAAACTTTCCAGTCCTGGAAAACACATGGAAAATTAGAGAAAATGTAAAATGTCATGGAAAATCTTGTTGTCCTTAAATAATTTTTTTAAAAAGTTCTTCAGTTTTTCTTTAGCCAAGAACAAAGTTTATCACTGGCCAAAAACAATTACTGTTACTTGCAGAAAGTGCGATGTTCCGGAATGCTGAGGTTTGACATGTGAGAGTAGTATTTTCAATGGTGATGTTTAGTCTTGTTGCCACTTGCAGCAGTTAGCTAATGCTATTAACTGCTCAGATGTATGTAGCAAATGTTAATTGGTAAGCAGCTACCTAAGTAACTTGCTAACTAATAATTTTTATGCAATATAAGGCCAATAAGAGATTCATTGTGTAGTGTAGCCAGCTTTATTGATTATAACGGGAGTTTTCACAACGCAGAGCTTCGTGAGATTGCGCTTAAGTGATTGACAGCTGCAGTGATTAAAGTGAACGCTCTTTTGCTATCTGTATATAACCCATTCGCAAAAGTTTAGTTTTTCATGCTGCTAAGTATACACACTGCAAAGTTTTAGGAATGACTAACTTATTTAAATGCAGTATTGAATCCAAAATTATATTGATTGACATGGTGATAACCAACATTGGATGGGACAAAAAAATTGTCTAAAAAGATGTGCATTAAGTGTAAATGCAGACTAATAGCACATAGGCACATAGGTTCTGCCACTGAATAAAAAGTAAAAAAGGTAATTGCAACTCTTACAATTCAAAAAAATTCTCGCAATTGCGAGCTTACATAATTGTGATAATAAATTGTGATGGCTGCACAATTATTAATCGTGTACAAAATAAAAGTCTGTGTTTACGTAATATATGCGTGTTTTGTGTATAATAATTATGTATATATAAATACACACACATGTACATATTTAAGAAAAATATTTATATTTATATTTAAATATAATATAAATTGTATATAAATATATATATTTATACATGCATATATTTCTTAAAGATATACATGTATGTGTGTGTATTTATATATACATAATTATTATACACAAAACACATGCATATATTACGTAAACAGACTTTTATTTTGCACACGATTAATCACGATTAATAATTGTGCAGCCCTAAATTGTGATAAATAATGCTTTACCATGAACTGTTAGAGAGCTACATATGGCAATTTATCTGTTCAATAAAATATTGTTTTATGACGAGCTCTGTGATGTTCTCTATTTGCCAGCAAAAGCCATATCAAGCTTTCTCACTTCTGACAACTAACCTAATCCGCTCCCACACCATACACACGTCAAAATAGCCAAAGCAACTTTTCTCTATTAACAGATATGAGGTGAGTGACGTATGTTTCCCGCGAAAACTATCCCAATGGGTCTAAAGTATAAACGCTTGTAATAGGCTTACCATAGTGAATCTGGGTAAGACAAAAAACATGTTTCGGAGGTAGGATTCATTATGCATTTATACATAATTTTGTACAAAAAAGTTACGTAGTGTACCTTTAAGTCATAAAACACAAAATTTGAAGAAAACATCAGGGGAAAAAAATCAAGAGTTCTGTAATGCATGTTTTTGGATGGAGTGATCAAAAATTGGCCATGTTTACAGTATGGTTTTCTGTTTGACCCCACAGGAAAAGCTGCGTCGGCGCTCAGAGGACCCGGAGAAAGATGACCGAGGGAAGAAGGAGAGGGAGGACCGGGAACGTGAAAGGGAGGAACGCGAGAAAAAACGCAAAGAGGAGGAGGAGAGGGAGAAAGAACGAGAAAAGGAGAGGGAGAGAGAGCGTGAGAAGGAGAAGGAACGTGAGCGGGAGAGGGATCGGGACAGGGAACGGGAAAGGGACAGGCGCAGCAGGAGGAGTCACTCCAACAGTAGACACTCCAGCCGCACATCAGACCGCCGCAGGAGCCGCTCAAGAGACAGGAGGAGGTCCAGGAGTAAGGAACGCGACAGGAAGCGCAGCAGGTACTCAACTCACACTGCTCATATTTTAGTAAATATTAATATATTAATTTCATATAAAAAAAAATAATTTTTTTAATAGTTTTAGTAAATTTTGTGCTTTTGCCATTTTTTTTTATTTTTTGTAACTTTACTAATTTTATAACTTATTTTATTTCAGTTAGTTGCCAAGGCAATACTTCTAATTTTTAGTTTAAGTTTTTAAAAAAAACAATCTTTTTAAACTTTTTATTATTGTAGCTTTAGTTCAGTTAACAACAAATTTTCGTTGTAACAACTTTGGTTGAATATACTTTAATATATCTAGTGTTCACCTGTTGTGGCAGTTGAGATGTCCTTGATTAAAGTTGTACTGATGGATACAGGAGCCGTGACCGAGAGAGGAGGCGCAGCCGGGAACGCTCGGATAGGAAGCGCCGCTCTCGGAGCAGGGAGAGGAGGAGGTCCCGCAGCTCTGAGCGCAAGAGCCACCGGCACCGCAGCAGAGACAGAGAAAAGGACAGAGGAGACAGAGAAAAGGACAAATCCTCTAAGGACAAAGGTCTGGCATTTAATGTAAATTAGTTCCAGAAGAAAAGATTGCAATAAAAACAAAAAACAAAAATCAAAGTTTTTGATCAGAGCATTGAGTTTTTGTTTGGTTTTAGATGTGACTTGTTTTTGTTTTCTTTGTTCTATTGTTTTTTTTTTTTTTTTGTATCACTTCATTACATTTGTTTGCTTTTATCGTTTTGTTTATCTTTTTTTGTGTCCCACCTTCAAAAAGAGGATTTTTTTTCCCTCTTAAATGATTAGTTCACCCAAAAATGAAAATTAAGTCATTATTTACTTTTGATGTTCTTTGATTTTCAGACCATAAAAGGAGATATTTTAAATGTCCGGCTCACGCTCATTCATGTCCCTGTCTTGCGGACAAAAGTACATATATCATGGCCACGAATTAAGAATTCATTCTCTCATTTTAGTAAATCAGGACCTCGATTTACTAATTTCCTTGTTTTAGTAAATTGTGGCCACGTTGAACTAATTTGTTCCCTTGTTTCAGTTAAATCAAAAGGAGGGAACAAATCATTTTATCGTGAACAAAATTTACTTAGAATGAGGGAACGGAAAACCTTACATTGGACTTTTGGTCTTCTGTGCATGGCTGCGTCAAGTGCACGTTCATCAAAATCTATCAGTGCTGCAGTTCATTCCGATTTGGGCCAAACATGTGTTTGAAAACTGAATAGTTGTAATATGTCACGCGATGCATTAATCACACCAATATGATTGTACGCGTCAAAGGGTTAATACAGGAAGAATGTGCAGACTTCCTTTAAAAATAGAGATGACAAATGAAACATTTCAAAACTTCTGATGCAACGATTCATTGAAACTCTCCAAATCTAAAGCTGTTTCTCTTGAATATTGTCCAGAGAGCCATGCACGTTTACTGAATGTGGTTGTGCCTCCTCTCACAGAGCACAAGGACTCCTCGGATGAGAAAAGGAGCAGCAGAAAGGGCTCGGTTGAGAAGTCAAATGAGCTCTCCAAGCCCGAGCCCATGGAGGCCGAGCCTCCCAAAGCGGAAGTGAACGGCACCGCCCAAGAGCTACATTCTGAAGGTGACACACAGTCCAATTAAAACTGATCTGATAGGACCTCAGATCAGCCCCAGGTAAGTGCACCGTCCTCCCCGCCCCGGGTCTCTCCCCCTCTCCCCTTCCCCCCTTTTTCTTTCAGTTCTGTCTGTGATTTTTCTTCCTGTTTTTTAATAGTGCATCGTAAGTATGCACTGAAGATGGGGACTAGGCTGATGAAACGGAAGAAAGTAGAAAGAAACAAACCCAGAGGGAAAGGCCAGTGTAGCCCTGAAAAACATGCTTGGAGGTACCTCGTTTTGTATCGGTCATACATCTGTCTCTTTAGACAAGTTCTCTTCCAAATTTACGTGTTTATTTTTTTCCTTTTCTTTTTTTAGTTTTTTTTCCTAACTCTGCCTTTACTACCTCAACATGTTTACTCTATGCTCGCAGTAAGATTAAACTAGTGGATAACTTTGTTTGCACATCTATTGCACATATAAAATGATTGTGTGCGCATATGTATGTACAGTACATGCATAAACACACAGCATTTTACCATCTGATGTCTATAAGGTGTTCATAAGAGGTCCAGAAAGTTCATTGAACTGCAATGAATACTGATATATTTATTCATTTTCTTTCTTTTTTGTTGGAGTTACATGGATATGTTTCACTTTTAATACCGTCTGTTCTTAAAGTTGAGATCCGATAGCTTTGGGATGATGGAAGTGTAGGGTTAATGAATTATTGCAGCTGACTTCCACACCTCACACAGCGTTGGTGTTGTGAGCGACCCCCATGAAAAGCCCATTTAGAAATCAAGGATACTGTCAATCTGTGCAGGTACTCACCCAAGGTACTCCTTTCACTACCCACATCCATTTGAATGCTGTTGCCTGTGAACGTGTCTCAGAGCTTGATGTTTATTTACCCTATCTCTTTTTTCCCAGTTTTAATTGTCCTCAGTTTTGCTTTTTGTTGGTTTCAAGTGCCAATGGCTTACTCTACACCTAATCGGGTGGATGTAAAGTGTCAGGTTTACAGATGAGCCCAATTGATATCCCAAAGTAACCTATCAAACCAGATCAAGCTCAAAACAGTTCTTTCTCCTTGTTTGTGTCGCTTATTTTCATTTTGCCTGTTTAGTAAGAAGTGATAGGTTTGAATTAGGGCTGGGCGATATAGCTAAACAAACGTATATCTCTTTCTTACTAGCTAGTTTCCATACAAAGTTGCAAATACAACTTGGAATATCGCATAAAACATTTGCGAATAAAGCAGTGTTTCCACTCCAAAGTGTAGAAAAAAACTAAATCGTCACGTACATAAAAATGGAAGAAACTGTGGCTCTTTTTTCCCTCCATAATAAATGACTTGATCCTCAAAGCGCGCAGATGAAACGCAATAAATGCGGTCATTTTCTCTCGAGTTTGGATGCTGGTGTTTGGGAACACAATCATGTTAGACACTTCTGGGAGGAAATTAAACCCAATCATTTTGATGACAGACTTAAGCTCAGGCATTTCAGAACAACCAAACCAATATTTGAGATGCTGTGATGCGATTGGTCCGCTGGTTAGTCCAGTTGTCCAATCACATCCTCTGTTGAGGCAAAGTCCAAGTTTTTTTGTTGCACATTGAGGAATTTATTCGGTAAATGTGCTTGCGTCGTAGTTTGTTTGTCTTATCGCATTAAAAAAAAAAGATCCACCCTGTGCATTTTCAGTTTGTGCATCGTTGCATTTTATTCAAAGTACTCTATTTACTCTATAATGCTTTAATGCTTTTGGTTTGAACAGGAAGGATTTTTTTAGTAGTAGAGCAACCGTCATTTCAACCAATCCACCATTGTAACATGTTCAAAAATAGTTTAAAAAAATGTAAGTATGTGACACACAAGAAAAATGAGTACAAAATAATCATTTTCATGTATTTAACAATACACAAATGTTGGTAATAAATGGGTAATATCAAAGACTATAGATATAGAACGACGGTTCACTCCTCTTAGTTATGAATGGGAGAAACTGCAACGCGCAATATGGCGGAATACATCCCGCCTTTTAAGTTAAAGAGAAATTGTTGATTGATAAAGTCATTGCGTCACTGCAGCTGCCGTTAGAAGCTCCGGTTCCCATAGAAACCTGAGACTCGCGCTTAGGACTGCACATGCACACTGGCTCATCTAACATGAAAAATAAGCTTCTTTTTTAATGCTATTTGAGCATAAGAAACATTTAGTGGGCAGTTCATGTCAGATTTTGTTGCTGATTTAAAATGTTAAATTGAGTTCGCCAAGCCTTTTCCCCCATTCAAATAGATAAGACTTGGTCTTGAATGACGAAACGGCTGCCTGGAGGCGTTGCAAATATGGCTGCCAAGTGAACAGACTTTCCTTAAAAAGGGACTTTGGTAATATTTACCCATTTATGTTAAATCAGTTTTGAATCGATTTATGGGAATCAGTTATACTTGCCGAATCTGTGCATTTTTGCCACTGGCTTTTAAATTGGGGAAAACCTCATTTTAAAGCCTTTACTTCGGGCATCCGGCCCACCGTTTGTGTGCAGCCCAATTTTAATATTCGCATGGACTGTACGCTCTCAATAACGGCCTTAAATAGCATTAAAATTGTTGCGATTTTCACAATGGTGATTAATTTTATACTGCCGCTGAATCTGTCGGGAATATTGGCTATATCTCTCAGCCCTAGTGTGAATTAGCTTGTTTTAATGCAGGTGTGTCTTTTTGAAGTAAACTTTTACTTTCTTTCTCTCTCGTGTTTTGTTTAAATTCCCTACTTGTGTTGTCCTTAAGATAGCAGTGCATGCTTTCAGAGCAAGATCAGCCACCTAATGTCAAAGCCGTATAGACGAGGGGATATCAATTCTTTCAATATTTCATGGTTTTATTTGTGTGCTTACCTTCAATCATTTTACTTACAGCTGAGCAGTTACTATTGCTGCTGCTAATGAAAATATGAAGATTTAAACCAATGATAAGAGGGTAAAATAAAGAGAATATTACTAAAAGTGATCAAATTGATTGATTGCTGATTGGACAAAAGACAATTTATCTTAAAATAAAAAAAAGTGGTTTGATCATTTTTAAAAAGTTGTGTTAATGAAAGAATGGAGTTTTTTTGTTTATTTCCAGAACTTGTGAAATGTACTTTGTGCTGGAAATGTGTTTGGTTTCACTCACTAATCGAGCTCTTTCTGACCATTTGTGTACATCAGGGGGAGTTTGAACAGCTGCAAGAGGAAGAACTGAAGACCTCCATCCTACAACTCAGCTCTGCTGCTTTAAAACAAGGTGAACCACAGATGTAGTGGCCTATATGATAAAGGTGTAAATGTAAAATGGTTCTGTAGCCCCTTTTCAGCATTTCCACAGGACCTTCCGTGTTCTTTTTATTATGTTTGTTTGGTTTTTCTTTGGTCTTACTGCTATACGCTGGCATAGTTGCACATGCAAGTCCACCATTATTTCTGTTAGTATGCATTCAGAATGAATAAAATACTTTGTGGCATGTTTGCTCTGTACAGTCCGCTCTCACTTTTACACATTGGAAATATTGAAGATCGGTTTAGTTCAGTATTTTGACTGGAAGCCTTAAAGGTCTCTACACTGCTTTATCTCTTATTTTCCCTCTGTATGCTAAATCCCAAATCTTTATACGATTTTAGTTTAGTGAAGTGTTTTCATTTTGTTCCCGTTTTAAAACCTGTATTTGTCATGAATAAAAATGAAGAAAAAAATGTGGATTTTTTTTTTTTCTTCTTTTTTCAAATTCCATGGGAGCATGTATCTGATGTAGAAAGTCCAAAATTGCATTTATACTGCACAAACCTACAGAACATCAACAGCAGAGACATTCTTCATGTATTTCAGTAATCTGAATGCATCTCAATGTTATGTGAATTCAGGCTTGCCTGGACAGGCACGTCGTTTCACTCAATGGCCGCCTGAAGAGGAATGATCAAAATCGCCAAAACTGAAGATGTTTAAATACACACATGGAGCCTTGTCACATTGAAACAGACCGTTGTTGAGTGAAATAGTTCACATATAGCAAAGGAGGAAACCGCTTTTGTGTTTGAAAGTGAATGCGACGTGTAGCCAAATATAGTGCCCCATACTCAGAATTTCTTCTCTGCATTTCACACATCCAGGTACACACCCAGAGCAGTGGGCAGCTATTTCTTACCAAGTGGCTTTTTTTTAGTGGAACACAAGTACTTTTTTGATAACTGACTATAAGTCAAGATACACTATATGAAGTATTGTGACTCTCCTCTTAATTATTGAATTTAAGGGTTTCAATCAGACGCATTGCCACAGGTGTAAAATCAAGCATTCCTCATTTACAAATCTGAACAAATAGGTTGTTCTGAAGAGCTCAGTGAATTCGAGTGTGGTACTGTGATAGGATGCCAACTTTGCAATTCAGTTTGTGAAATTTCATCCCTGCTGTATATTCCACAGTCAAATGTTAGTGGGATTATTGGAATTTGGAGGCATTTATGAACAGCGGTAAATTAAATACAAAGTAGAAGACCATGTGGAGTCACAGAGCAAACTGGTCACTGATTGCTGAGGCGTATAGTGCGTAAAAATCGCCAACGCTCTTCTGATTCCATGGATAGAGTTCTAAACCTCCACTGGCATTAACATCAGCACACAAATTGTGGTGTGAGCTTCATGGAATGGGTTTCTAATGTCGAGCAGCTGCATGCAAGCCTCACGTTACCAAGTACAATGCCAAGCATCGGATAGAGTGACTCAAGTCGAGGGTGTAAAGCACATCATGCCACTGGACTCTGAAGCAGTGGAAACATGTTGGGTGAGTCTGGGTTTGGCAGATGCAAGCAGAACGTTACCAGCCTGGCTGCATTGTGCCAACTGTAAAGTTTGGTGGTGGAAGGATCATGAAATGTTGCTGTTTTCAGGGGTTGGGCTTGGCCCCTTACTTCCAGTGAAAGGATCTCTTAATGCTTCAGCATACCAAGACGTTTTGAACAATGCTATTCTTCCAGCTTTGTGGGAATGGTTTGGGGAAAGCCCTTTTCTATTCCAGTATGACTGTACCCCAAGGTCCATAAAGACATGGTTGGATGAGTTTTGATGTGGAAGAACTATAAAATGGTCTGCAAAGAGCCCTGACATCAAACCCATCCAACACATTTGAGGTGAACTGGAAACCCCATATTAATGTTTATGTATTTAGAATGTGAGTCAACACGGTCCCTGTTGGTGTAATGGTTAAGTGTCCCAATATAGTCTACATGTACACACAGCCAAAGCTTTAATTACAACTCATTTTGTGGATAGTTTAAAAGCAATCTATAAGCTGTATGTGTCATTTATAATAATTTAATTACACAAATTAAGTGCAATCTTAACGCTTATACAAGCATCAGAACTTTAGATGTTGCACACCTTTGTCATGCATACTTTTCTTAAGTAATGGATCAGTCACAGTCGTTTGTGGTTACTTGAGGGATTTACAAAAATAATTCTGCTCATAAATTATAAATTCCTTTCATTTGGTATTGAATTATTAGCCCTAAATGAATAAATTGAGTCTACAAATACCTCCACTAAGAAAAACTCCCAGGGATATTTGAATGCTGTCCAGTGGAGAACTGATTGGTCGTCTGAGATTCAAACACCTCTTGGAGGAGGAAACGGACTGTCTCAGGGGAGTTACAGCTACTGCCACTAGATGGAGGACACCTCAAATCTCATATGTAGAATTAAAACAGGGCATGTGGAAGTTAAATGCAAAAATAATTGTAGAATGAGCTAATATTATGAGAAAGCAGAGAGATGGTTTGCATATTTTACGTTGTTGAGTCCCCTCACACCCGGGCAAGGGAAATCCTCTCCCACCCTTCCCTTTTCCTTACACCTCACATCAGATCTTCCGCCTGCCCTTCATACTCACATACAGTGAAGCTACTAATAGCATAAAGCATATCTGTTTATATGAATATTACAAAAATAGTACATACTACAAAATAGTTATACTGTTTTATTTATGCCATTTTTTACAGTTTTTCTCTAGACTTTTCTACAGACCTCCATCACTCTTTTGTGCCCCCCTGGAGGTCCCACAGACCCCATTTTGAAAGCCCCTAAATAAGGTCTCTACTGTGGTGAAGTTTGTGCTCATTAATATGAATTCAATGTTGTATATTATGGTCAAAGAAAAATGGGCCAAGCCCAAAATGGCTAAACACTAAGCTTTTGATTGTTTTACAAATTATTGGCCAGGAAATTTAAGCAAATGTACTCTCAGAAAAACATCAAAGACAGAATGAAGTTTTTGTGAGAATATAGGAAGTTGTGTGTGTGGAGTGATGAATCACAATGAATCACAAGTTCTGCGGTGTCTTCAAAATTCTGCTGAGAAATATAATAAATCTCTGCCACAGAGAAAAGGAAGAAAAAGGCATAGACAACCAAGAAGTGACGAGCACAAGTCCATCAGGCTCATGTTTTGGCCTTGGTCAAGAGCAGATATAGTCAATATTCTCACATTAAACACTATCTGGAAGACATTTTTCAACTTCTCATGAACTGTTTGAAGACAAGAGGAACAACACTGACTCTTCCTGTAAAAATCTGTCTGCAAGTTTACCCACATGGCTTAAACATTTAAAGAAAACAGGTGAAGGCTTTTTCATGCTATGTTACTTTATCTACAATTTTGTTCAATTCTTGCTAATTTCCTGAAAAGTGATTTGTGATTAAAATGGTTAAAGGATTAGTTCACTTTCAAATTAAAATTTCCTGATAATTTACTCACCCCCATGTCATCCAAGATGTTCATGTCTTTCTTTCTTCAGTCGAAAAGAAATTAAGGTTTTTGATGAAAACATTCCAGGATTATTCTCCTTATAGTGGACTTCAATGGCCTCCAAACGGTTGAAGGTCAAAATTACAGTTTCAGTGCAGCTTCAAAGGGTTCTACACGATCCCAGACGAGGAATAAGGGTCTTATCTAGAGAAACGATCTGTCATTTTTGGAAAAAAATAAATATTATATAAGTTTTAACAATAAATGCTCATCTTGAAATAGCTCTCTTCTTCTTCTTCTCTATAGACACTGCTAAGTGTATTACTGCCCTCCACAGGTTAAAGTTTGAACTAATTGTTATACTTGCACTAGCATATTGTTTATGACAATTTAGTTCAAAATTTGACCTGTGGAGGGCAGTAATACACTTAGCAGTGTCACTGCCGGAATTCAAATAGAGAAGAAGAGAGCTAGTTCAAGATGAGCATTTATGGTTAAAACTTATAAAAGTTTAAAAAACATTTTTAGGAAATGAGCGATGGTTTCTCTTGATAAGACCCTTATTTCTCATCTGGAATCGCTGTAAACTGTCATTTTGACCTTCAACCGTTTGGGCTCCATTGAAGTCCACTATATGGAGAAAAATCCTGGAATGTTTTCATCAAAAACCTTAATTTCTTTTCAACTGAAGAAAGAAAGACATGGACATCTTGGATGACATGGGGGTGAGTAAATTATCAGGAAATTTTAATTTGAAAGTAAACTAATCCTTTTTAACTATTGAAAGACAAGTAAATAAAAATCTCTATCTATCTATCTAGACTCCAATCACATAACCTAATAAATATTCATGAGCTAAACCAACACCATAGTAGGATTCGACTTCCGGTTAGAGTTCCCAGACGCCCCCATGACGTCAGTATAGTAGCGCTTAACTTTTCAAACGGGACCCAAACACACACGGGACAGTAGACACTCAACACGGGCATAAGGACGGACAGAAACGCTTTCGTTTATTGTAACAGATTATCATTTGTTTTAATCGCAAGGACATGTCGAATTAAAGAGGACTTCTTCAAACCGGACTGGATAATACATCAACATTTATTTAATGCTGAAGTGGATAATGATTGTTTTCTTTCTTAAGCATCGCAATGGAATATGTTTATGAAAGCGACCAAAGGACTGGCATGAGGAGGCAGGACGAGTGATGATGTGTAGCGCTTAAAGTTACAAGTTATTCCAGCAGTGCGCGCAACATGTGTTGCACTGACGCGAGTTATTTTGACAGCACGCGGAGCAGACAGACTGCGATATAGCTTTGAAAAACAATCTCGGCATTTGCAATAATACATGATATTTCTGCACATGTTAAAATGATCTCGGAGGAGAGAAGCAATCACATCTCCAAACAAGCGCTCGGCTTTCCCGTTGGGTTATTGATCCGCTCGCCCAAGAGACGCCTGGCGATGCTGGGCAGAAAGGCCAGCAACGGATCTCTACAGTGAGTTATTAATATACACTCACTTGTGCATTGATTGCATTCATTTACTTTTAAAGAAGTGACTCTAAAAAGAAGTGGCTGCAAAAGTTTTTGTGGGGATTAAATCACACTTAACAGCCATGGTATTAGATAAATAAATGTATTTATTTTTAAATATAGTAAAATCACTTTTTGTCCAAACATTTCACTAAAAAGACATTTTGTTAGAATTAATTTTGGCTATAAATCATATAGTGTAGAGAATGCATGTCTCAGGTCCTTGGCCTGAAAAACGTTTAGTGTAAAACTAGAAATGACTGTACATTTGAGACTTGGCACTGAATTTGCTGCCTTCTGCATCTTCAGTGTGAATGAGGAGATCAGAACCTAGATTCTCTCTCTCTCTTTCTCTTTACCCATCTTTTGGTATAAGAAACTTGTGTACTATCAGTAATAGTAATAGCCTATTAAAATATTTACATAGGAGAATCTCATGTAAAAGCCTTAAAGTAATAATAAATTATTTGGTAAGACATTTCATTTGTTAACATTAGTTAATGAATTAGTTCGCAAGAACTAATGATACAGCATTTACTAATCTTAATGTTAATTTCAACATTTATTAATTCATTATTCAAATCAAAAGTTGTATTTCTTAACAATTAATGCACTGTGAACTAACATGAACAATCAATGAACAACTGGATTTTCATATGTCAATGTTAATAGATGTTGTAAATATGTATTGTTCATAGTTAACTAATTCATTAATGTTCACAAATTAGACCTTATACTGTAAAGTCTTACCTACTATTTTAATACTTATTCATATTTGATATTTATTATTATCTTAATTGTATATTTGTTAATAAAATGTAAACTTGTTAATACAAGTTTAAAGCCAGTCAAATGGTGCCATTTATTTTTTCAAATAATTTTTACTAAAATATATAAAATAAGCAGATGAGTGAAAAAACTTTTCTTAGTTACTTTAATGAAATAATATTTATTACAAATTTTGAAGTCCAACATTTAGAAAGTATTAGAATTGGTAAAGTCGCTACCATTGACAAAATGAGCATCTGTCATTCATGTTAAATTATAACCAACAACCTAGAGATAAAATAGATGCTAGTTTAAAGGGTTAGTTCACCCAAAAATGAAATTTCTGTCATTAATTACTCACCCTCATGTCGATCCACACCTGTAAGACCTTCATTCATCTTCAGAACACAAATTAAGATATTTTTGATAAAATCCAATGGCTCAGTGAGGCCTGGATTGCCAGCAAGATCATTTCCTTTTTCAATGCCCAAATTTAAAACAGTTCATGTGACTGCAGTGGTTCAACCTTAATGTTATGAAGCGACAAGAATACTTTTTGTGCACCAAAAAAATCAAATAAAAAAATAACAACTTTATTCAACAATATCTAGTGATGGGTGATTTCAAAACAATGAAGCTTCGAAGCTTTACGAATCTTTTGTTTGAATCAGCGGTTCGGAGCGCGTATCAAACAACCAAAGTCATGTGATTTCAGTCAACGAGGCTTTGTGACATCATAAGTGTTTTGAAATGTTTCGAAATTTCAATGGTTCACCACTGGGGGGTGTGACTTTGGCAGTTTGATACATGCACCTAACCACTGATTCGAAACAAAAGATTTGTAAAGCTCCGAAGCTTCATGAAGCAGAGTTTTGAAATTGTTGAATAAGCTCATTATTTTATTTTTTGACAGAAATTTCATTTTTGGGTGAACTAACCCTTTAAATTGACATGCAACTTAACTGTAGACTTTGTATGAAAAGTGTCAAACCTTTATTACAAGATGAAACAGTCACAGTTATTTACCTCAGGCAGTGAAACTGTCTTCTCACCAAGGGCTTTCTGAATTAGACTGTGTGCAGATGTGCACATCTGTGGCGGGCTTTTAAAATGATCTTATCCATGTCTGTCGTAGATCCAGCGCGTCTGACAGCACGGCTCAGTCTGTGGAGAGCACTGGAGTCAGGCAGCCGGCCAAGAGCAAGATACGCCGACACAACAACAGGCTGACCACGGTGTTTAACCGAAGTCCTGTTCTGCGAAACGGTCGGCAGGGTCAGGAGGCCAGAACCCTAGAACTGCACGCAGCGGACGACCCTGCAGAGTTGTCCAGTCAGAGAACTGTCCCAGGGATCCTCAAGATATTTGGCAGTGACATTTGTCAAGGGACCAACTATAAGAGCGTTCTGGCCACCAGTCACTCCAGTGCCAAAGAGCTGGTCAGAGAGGCTTTGGAGAGGTGAGGGATGCACTCCTGACCTTGTCAGATGAGGGTATGTGCATGATTGGATGTGAGGGTCGCATCAACTACACTCTTAAAAATAAAGAGGATTTTCACAGAGAAGGGCCGTTTTGGGTTCCCCAAAGAATCTTTCAGTAAAAGGACCATTTTTAAAAATCTAAAGAATCTTTTGTGGAATGGAAGAGTTGCATTGATTGTTAAAGGTTCTTCATGGAACCATAAATGACAATAAAGAACCTTTATTATTTAGAGTGTATGCATCAACATAGTGATGCCCTTAAATGAATTTGGTTACACTTTATTTTAAGGTGACAGTTACCTTGTACTTACTCAAATAAGTGAGTACTATTAATTAACTACATGTACTTACTATAAAATTACAGTTAGTGTTAGGGTTTGGTTTAGGGTTAGGTACTTGTAATTATGCATGATTTACTGTTATTACTATAGTAAGTACGTGGAGTAATGTGTAATTACGTCACCTTCAAATAAAGCTGTACCATGAATTTTTTTTTTACCAAAACACTGAAATGGAAATGTAATTAATTTAGCTTAAGAAAATGTTTTTGTAATTCAATTTGTGTAATTGGTTAATTCGACTCTATGCTGTTCAGGGTGTTCCTGTTCAGAAAGGATCTATTGCTACTTTTGTTTCGACTTTAAAGACCTTGAGCATTTAAAGTGGCGGAGCACATAACTGCACCATGCACATATAAAAAAATAACATTATCATTCATTGGTGCGGATGCTAATATCAGTATCTTTTAAAGTTATCGTTCTTACTCTTTCGGTCAATGATTTCCACCTTATTTTGGGTGAAACCGAAAAAGAGAATTTTTCAGTTGTCGAAATTTCGTTGCATCACTACTTCAAACCCAAGGCTAGAAATGCTTGCGACCTCAAGTCAGTGGTCGCTTCCATTGTTCCATGACTCATTGTTAGTCCAGCTAATGAGTTCAACTGAGCTGTTCTCTGGCCTCACAGGTACTGCTTGGAAAAGGAAGACTCCAGTGCGTATGTGCTCTGTGATGTGATTGGCCGAACTGGGTTGGACCATGAATGGAAAACTGAGTGTTTTCGGGTTGTCGGTGACCATGAGAAGCCCCTCATGTTGCAGTCACTCTGGAAACCCAAGGAGGGATTTCTCAGGCGCTTCGAGATCCAGAAAAGAGCAAGCGTGGAGGCGCAAAGTGCCAAGGATACAGACACCATCACTGCAGGTATTGCGGCAATATCAGTTTGACTGAGTGAGTGTGAATGGTACCTTCAATAGTTTGAAGGCCCCGATATACTCATGGCAAAGTTCTTTTTCGTTCTTTGCTTAGGGGTAAAACGAAGTTCGAAATACATGACCAGCGATATACTGTTAGCTAACGTCCGACGCCACCCACTCTGCTGAGAGAAATGGTTAGATGAATATGTAAATATTTGCTTCACGCTTTTCTCTCTCAATAACAAAATAAACACAACAGATTTGAGAAAGCATCTAATCATTTGCCTGGCAAGGCCAGACTGATATATCTTCTACAAGATATATTAGTCTGGTCAGTCTGGTCAGTCCGCCCTCCGTCGCGATTCGAGTCAACTCCAGACTGTACCGTGCAATCAAATTCGTTTATTTCAGTGACGCAAACAGCGTCACTCTAGTGCGGCGAAAGTCCCTTCAACATCAACAAAGATTGCGCACGGGAGACCCGAGAGTTTGTTCTATTCAGCCGTGAATTCAGTTTTAAATGACCAAAAACACATTAATTATTTACTTTTCGCTTTTGACTCTCTTGTCGCTTTGCTAATGTCATATCCGCCCTTCTCTGATTGGTTTACTCCGCTTCCTGTTTGCTCGGATTTGCTCCGCCCTAGAAATCGAATTGATTCAATGGCCGACCAGACTCATCCGCTGGTACAGTGGTGAGGCTGGATTTTCCAGGCAATCTAATCATAGCAACATGGATATGTTTGTTTGCATGAGCTCTGGCATTCTGAACTCTAGGACAGTCATGTCATGTTTATTTATATAGCACTTCAATAGATTGCTTAAAATCAAGCAGCTTTGCCAATTAAACATAAAAAACAGAGTCAGTGTCTCGTTTCATTACAATTTCATACTTGTGTTCATGTTTTCACTCGCGGAGGTCTGACCTCCACTGACTCAACAGAAGACCGGAAAAGATTTCCACGTGAAAGAAGTCGGAGCCTCAGAGCCACACCTACTTATTATGTAATCGCCATGAACCAATGGTAGTACAAAGGTGTTTATCAGCTGTATCAAACTTTTTTGAAGCTGTTTTGAACTCCAAACAAAGTTCGTTTTTGCCTGATTTTGTTCGAAATGACGTCACATCAGTTCGTTCTTTGATTTTGCTTGAAGTATATTGGGGCCTTTAGGCACATTCACTCCAGGGACAATAAATAGGGCTGCACGATTTGGGGGAAATATCTAATCAAGATTTTTAAAGCGACTCAATTAAGAGCAGCAATTGGAGCAGCATTTCCTGTGAACCGAGCCACTTTGAGCTTGAGTTTTTAAAGACAACATAACTGCACCACACCTACAATAAACAAAACGGTATTGTGCATTGGTGTGAACACTAATATAGTTATAATTATAGTTATCATCCTTGGTGTGAATGTGCTTTTAGAGATGTTTTGACTAGCTGACCTTTGATCTTTGTTCCAGTTGACACAATTTAGGAATGTTTTAACAGTCTGAGGTACCTCGTAGCTTATCCCAACAAAAGCTTGTCGGCAAGAAGCTTAGTGAAATTGCTCTCTCTGAAGTATGTTTTATTGGGATAGTCCTATCAGCACTCACACTGCGCTTTCCCACCGTGCTCCAGTCGCCAACATCGAAATGGCCGCTTGTTGTTCTTTCTGAGCGTGTTTCCTGCACTCTTGAGGGTGTTTTTTGGCATTGGGCTGTGCTATTCCACTGGGTTCTCTTGAGAATCGGTGACGGGGGAAGCTCAGCCCCGTCGCTGTGTGTTCTGGCAGAACAATGTAGGCGACCGCCCATTTCCACAGCTGATAACGCCCAGAGTGCCGATGGGTGTGAAAGCCTGATTTCTGAGAACCTTTCACAGCACTTCAATGCTGTTTATGTTACGTCACTCCCATCCAGCTATGGAGTCATCTTATAGCTGAGCATCTGAAAGAAATGTGGCTGATTTACAGCTATATTTATAGGAATGTATGCAAGCATCAAATTTTAAAGCATTTAATAGTATTTCTCTCATCATTTTAGGCAGTTATGACTTCATGCTGCTTTAAATTTGTTGCTCATGCAGTAAGAAGTCTGACTAAGCCATAGTCAGTACTATTATACTCTTAAGCAAATGTGCTCAATCACATTTTCATCATGACACTGTGAGAATGTACACATTTTTTTCTGTGCAAATCATAGTTTTTTTAATTTTATCCTCCTAGGCCTTAACGCCCAGGCCCGAAAGCTGCAGCATGCCCGTTCGCGGGTCACCTCCCTGTTCGTTGATGGGACAAATGAGGGGGTGGATGCTCTGGCTATCTGGAGGAGCTTGAGTGACATGGATGTCTCCACTATGGGAAAAGAGACCCATAATGCACCTCAGCAGGAGGATCCAGAGGCAGAAGCTGATAAAGAGGCTCACCGACTCAACGCAGAGAAAGAGGAGACGGAAAGCAGCGATGACAACAACACGCAGTACTCCATCCACCTGCCCTTTGATTTCCCATATTTCCTTCTGCTGCAAGGATACAACCACAGACAGGTAGGATAATGGCTCTTTGGTTCCTCAGTGATGTTGTTTTTTGGATTAGGGTGCTAGTTATGGTTCTGAAACTGTAGGTATTGTCAGGTTCAGACTACACAATATTTTTTGTCTGTTATGATATTCACTGTGTCAGATTTGTCAGATTTTGTCTCTTGAATTCTTGTTGTGTTGTCGACAAGAAACATGTCACGTTACTTCCCGACCAATCATCACTTGCCTTCTTTAATGATGTGCATGATGTCACGGAGAAGGTGTAACTAGCCACTGACTTCTGGAAACAAGAGCGTAAACAAACAATGGTTGTATTAGCCTAATGCTAATTCCAGCACTTACTGAGAAAAAAACAGGACATTGTTACGCATCACAGACACAGTGTTGGTTATCATTCACTATCACACACTATACGAGATAAAACAATCAATTCTTGCATCCCAAAGCCCATTGTCATTTACGGATCACCACAACACCCTACATAAATCAGCTAGTGCCAAAATCAGGCTGATATTGTGTTGTCTGAACCCAGCGTGAGGCAAGCATAACTGTTTCTGTTTACTAGTGCTCTTTAGGGTTGGGATTTTTTCTGAAACCATAAACTTAAAGTGTCGAGCTTTGGAATGCAGCTCTTCCCACACAGTTGGCATTATGGACTTCGATGATTTATCAGTGTATTTTGCCATGTTGAAATGACGTGATTCAAAGTGTTTTGCTAAAGGTTGGAAAGAATCCTGACACTCATTTGCTGCCGCCTCTGTAGATACGCTAGTAGCATATTGTTGTTTGCTAATGCGATCAATTATGGTCATGGTATTTGAACCAAATACAAGGGCTAGAGACCAGAATATCATAGAGAGTTGAGAGTAGGCTCTACATTGAGAGTAAGCAACTACATTACAATTTTTTTTAGCAAAATGTAATAAATTTAGTCAATACACTAAACTGAGGTTTGAGGGTCTTAAACTGTTTGGCAGCAGGAAATGGGAGAATGATGAGCAAATTTGACAAAAGTCTTTGTGTCTAGTTTTTGCACACCATTGAGTGTGAGCTGCTGTTTCAGTGTTATTTGTTCTTTTAGGCCCTGTTTACACCTGGTATTTAGATGTGATTTTGTCCATTGTATCACAAGTGGACGATGCTAAATACAGGTGTAAACAGGATCTAAAGCGTTTTGAGCTTGTCCACTTTCAACCACTTCCCGAGGTAGTCGAAAATGCATTCATCCAGATTGCTTTTAGAGTGTGGTCGAATGTGTTCAAACAGCCACAAAAGACTGCCTGCTCTCTGCCTACTGACCTAATGCAAAAACATTATGGGAAGCGCACTAGCCAGACGGATTTAAACTTTGTCGGCTGAAGACCCAAATTTGGTTTGAAGAGGAAAAATGTACCAAGCACAATGTTCTCTCACCATTGCTGATTTTAAACACACACTCACAGCATTCGGCATGGTCTTGTGGCTATCAGAGCAGAAACGACACTTGATGCTCTGTGTGTTTTTCTGTCGTCATGGTCATATGTACATTTCATGAGCTCATTTCGTCCGTTAAATTTAAATATCTGAAAAAATCCATGCATTTATCAGGACACAACAAATTAGGCAGACATGGTTGAAAGTGGACAAAAGAGACATCAGGTGTAAATGGGTATGTGTCTCTCTCTTCTACGTGTGATCCAATTGAATTTAACGCATCTTAATACCAGGTGGAAACAGGGCCTTAGTTGTGATTTCTTTGCAGCAGCAGAAGAGGTGCTACATATGTTTTATATAATGGTCAGAAATCACAATATTGGTCAAAACTATCATTCTGATATTCTATGTGTATTCTGCTACTACATACCTAACTTTTTGCTTTTTTATTGTAAATTAATCAAAGGCAGCACAGTATCCCTGACAGCAGTTTTAGATCTCAAACCTTACATAAGACATTGGCGCATTCGCCCTGTGTTGTTGACAGTGGTATAAAGTCTTGACTTAAGCACAGTTTAATCTGGAGCCACTCACTGTAGAGAGAGTGTGTGGTTTTCTACAGGATTAGCGCAGGTCAGAGTGACAGGATTTGGACAGGCAGGCAGACATGTGGACGACAGGTGATCCATGCGTCTCTTGGCATCCAGGGACTGGCTGTTAGCGAATGAGTAGCTAAACTGGAGCTCTGGTCAACATGAGGCCTGCCTGCAGCTCACCTCTCACACAGCAGGAGACAACTTAAAGAAAACGCACTGAAGCGTGTGAGACACACATTAAGAACACACAGAATCCCAAAAGCCCTTAATAAACCAAGAGGTCCAACAGATTAAAGGCAGCAGTGAAGGAAAAATAGACTGAGGCCTGTTTCACACATCCCATGTCTGCAGCATGCCACATTTTGAGTTCCAGCGCCTATATTAAATAAATATGAATTTTTTTGTACAGTATATTCCGTATGTAAATGAGAAGTCCCTTCTTATGTAAATTAGATTTCATGAAAATCACATTTGTAATAATTCTGATTGGCCCCCTCATCATAATTATTTCATAATTTATGGTCGTTTTTAAAGCAAATATTCTACATAGCAACCCAGAAATCACTTGGGCCACATAAAATTGATCTAAAATGTTAGAAAAGACATTTTATAATGTTATAAAGGATTTCTATTTAAAGTAAATGCTGTTCTTTTGAACATTCTATTCATCAAAGAATCCTGAAAAAAAAATGTATCACAGTTTCCACACAAATATTAAGCAGCACAACTGTTTTCAATGTTGTTAATAATCAGAATTGAACATCGAATCAACATATTAGTATGATTTCTAAAGGATCATGTGACTCTGAAGTTTGGAGTAATGATTCTGAGAATTCAGTTTTGACATCACAGAAATAAATTACATTTTAAAATATATTCACAAATAATAGGGTTAGGGTTATAAAGTCAGTGGATGTATAAAGTCAGTTCTTCTCAAGTTCACAAAGGTGTCCAAGCAGAATCACCCCAGGGTAGTTTCTTTCAACATCAACATTATTCACTAACTTTTTCACAGCCACAAAGTGCCCAGATACATGTTTGTCTTCATTTTGAACAATATATCGGTTAATTTATGGATTCAAACCTAACAAACTTCTTTTTTTGTGAAATAATGACTTAACTTGAAAAGTGTTTTGTGAGGTACCTTTACAGTTCAAAACAGTTTGATCGGTTGCAAACAAATCAGTAGTTCATACTTCTAAAAAAGGACATTCTATCATGTCAACACCGACTGCAGTACTTTTTCAGTTTGTAAAACAGTTTTAATGTCTCTGTGGCAAATTGTGTTGGAAAGCCAAGCACGTTTTCAGAGGCAGGAAATGTGCTACCCGGTGTTCCCTCACAGCGAGTGTTGCTGAGTACGCATTGTCCAGGGTGTGTGAGTTTTTGCATGTACACACTACACGGGAAAACCGCAACCACAGAACGCAACCACATTTTTTTTTTAGCCTTTTCAGTGTGACATATTCACTATTGAACCAGAATGTTCAATGATAATCCATCTACAACTGATTGGATTGTGAAAAGTGGGCATTACATACCAGAATGGAGCCAGATACCATCCAGAAAAAAAGTAGAGGAGGTAGAGAATGTATTTGTAATTTTGATAAAAGATAATGAAGGCACACATTTCATTTGTTTGCTCAAAGCACATGCATGTGAGAGAGGAATAAACAGGCTTGCGGTTATAGCAGTAATTATATGAGTATTGTCTCGTTCAAATGCTGAACTATAATCAGGAGTTCAAATTCCAGCACTGCAGTTTACTCTAGGTAATAATCAGCATTGTTTACTAAGCCTGTGGTCAGCCATGGCAGTAACACAACTCTGCCACGCAATACAGTTTCTCTTTCTTGTTTTTGTTCTTTGTCCCCCTGAGTCACTACATTTTTAGCTGGAAATGTTAGTATTTCTCTTGCACAATGTCTTTTCTCCCATTATAGAGTGCAACAGTTAGGTTCCGGAAGTAAATATTCCATTAATTTTCTCCATAGGGATTTCTCCAATTGATCTTTAATAATAACTTAAAAACCATTAAAAACAGCTACAAGGTTGTTAATCAAGGGTATTAGCTTCAGTTGAAGCTCATTAATTCAACTTATTTTTAATATAATCATGTTCAACAGCGGAATTAGTGGTGAAAAACTACATTACCCATGATGCTGTGCAGAAAAATTCCACCAATCAGAGAGTCGCCACAAGCAAAACACACCAAAATAGCTCTTTAGCTCCGCCCACTCCTATGAACCACTGCAAATGACATTAAGTACACAGTCTTATACCTTTGTATTTTTAACTGATTTTCAATTACGTTTTGATTCAAATCAGAGTTTATAATGTTGTGATTCACCTTGTAGCTGGTTGACTTTATTCATGGCTTATAGTGCTTTAATGAAGACTTTTTTCTTTTTAATCCCTATGGGAGAAATGAATTGAAAAATTACTACAAGAACCAACGCTACTGAAAAAGTTGGCGGAAAACTGTCGCACTTTATATTCAGCAGAGCACTGGAAACTCACAACTTGAGGAAATATAGAAATTCAAATAAAATAGACATAATAAATTCAGTCACCTATGGTGTTGTTTTTTCCCCACACCATTATACTGTATATGACTGTATGTATATCAGAATTTAGGGAAATATTGTTCATGTGATTTTCAAAACTCAATGTACCTTGGCCTTAAATGTGGGCTTAGATTTAATTTTGGTCCACTTTAGCCATGATGGGGTCTTCAGTCCATTTCCACAAGAAACGGGTGATGAGTAAAACATGAGTTACAGATGTTCTAATTCTGCGCTCACAGATTCTGTGTGGCCCTGCTGATCACACATTGCTTATGTCAAGAAAAAGGAGAATGAATGAGAGTGAGTTTACGGCCTAAAGCAGGTGCTTGGGAGATTATCTCTGGTTAAGAGACTTAGAACAGCTCTATGTCAATCACTTCTCATAGTGCTGAGAGGCGCTTCTTTCAGATCAGAAGAATCATGTGCTTTAGCACAAAGTGGATCAATAGATTAACGGTGCTGTCTGTTTTGACACCACAGTGTAAGCAGATGAAGAATTTAGACCATACTCCTTCCTTCTGTTACCATCAGTTGTCAGTTCACAGGATTACAAAACACATTGATTCTTCAGACATTGAACAATGCATCTCCCACACCTTTAATATAATATAACAGAGAAAACCAAAGATGCAGGAAGTTTCACTAAAATAAAAGTGAATACATGTTTTAAAGATTCATCCCAAAATCTCTTAATCCTTGGTATATAAATAACCCCCACCCCATACTGTTTTGTCCCAGTACTCAACCATTAGTACTCACTGCTTGTTGCCCAAAGTTATCCTGTTTCATTTAATGAATTCTCCTGTCTCTTCTCTTAATCTCTTGTCAGGACTTTCTGATCTATCTGATGAGTGGGAACAGTTGTGTATTTGGCTGCTCCAGTGAATCCTCCACTGATAAGAATGAGGAGACCCTTAAGGTGGACGTCTTACTCTTTGCTCCCGACATCCTACCTCAGCATTGCTGCGTTCAGCGCCTAGACGCCACCAATGACCAAACCAAGGGTGGCAGTAAGATGCGAACTATGCTCAGACCCCTCCACAGCTCATGTGTAACACACAACGGTGTCCCGCTGGATGACGAGGTAGAGTTGTGTCCAGGTGACCTGGTGGGGCTTGGTCAGCACTATCTCTTTATGTTCAAGGACCCTACGACCTCAGGAGCCTTTCAGACCCCATCCTGGATGGCCACCCTGTGTCCCCCTGCCACGACATCACCCTGTAAATTGTGCGGGACATCCGTCAGGAGAAGGAGGACTAAAAAAATGGCCGCCCGCTGGAGGGACTTGGACGGTAGGGTGGTGTCGCTGTCCTATCAGGTGCAGCATGAAGATCAGGTCTTGGAGAAGATCGTCAATATGGTGGATCCAGTAGGGGAAGAACCCAAACTCACTCCAGCCTTTCTACTATGTCTGTGCATTCAACACTCCGCCACCAACTTTGAGTTGGTTCACCTTCGGAAATTGCTGCTCTCTATTGCCAATCAGATCCAGCTCACCATGTGGGTAAGTGAGAGTCTATAGAGTACAAAAATAACCAACAAATACGAATAACAAGAAAAGCACACTTTTATAATGTAGTACCACAGTAATTGTGTTTTTGGACACATACTATGGTATTCTGTGAAATACCTTTGTGTGCCACTTGAGGTACTATATAGGGCTTTTCACACTGCACTTAACACTTAGAGGACCATTTCACACTTATATTAATTATAAGCGGAGTTAACTCCACATTGTGTTGCCAAATGTGTATGGTGTAAAAGGATGTGGTGTTAGATTGTTAAGGCTAGATGCTTAGCCACAGATAACCAATTATGTGCTTCATACTGATTGGATGAACTGCTGTGTTCATCCAATCAGTGGCACTGACACCAAAAATATGAATGTTAACCCAGGGTTTAGGAATGTACAGTGTGAAACTTCAGCTCATGGGTTTGGGCTATTAATATCAGGATTAATTATTAACCCCAGGTAAATTTTGAGCAGTATGAAACGTGAAGCAAGATAACTGAGGATTTTGTTTACCCAAAGTGTAGAATGACCCAGGGTTAACTATTTAGTTATTATAAGTGTGAAAAGTGCCTTTTGTTTATGTACATAACTCACTTTGTGGGTCTAGTGAAACAGAATATGAAGCAGTTCACTTACAAGAAAGTACTATGAAGTGCATGAAGTTCCTCTTGAGTAATATAATATACCATTGTACATTATTTGCATAGCAATTGGGGTCTATAACAATTAAAAAAACTGAGTGCTGGACACAAGAACATGTCCTGTTTGACACCCCTTTTGAATAGCTGAAATGGGTCAAAGTTGTCATCAGAGATTAAAGGTTGTTGCGCACTTAAACAGAGCTGTTCTTCTGAGATGTTTTTTTTTCCCTCCTCCACAGGAAAGAACAAAAGAACTCGCAGCTCTGCAGCCAGACATGTGAGAGAGCTTATTTCTTCTTGAAACCATTCTTCTTTCACACTCCTCTGAAATAAGAGCAGGGAACCTAAAGAACGACATGTAACTAGCTTATTATCACCCATGGTGCTGTATGCGTTCAATTCACTTTTGTTGTCTTTGTGGTGCCAATCACGACCCGAGATAGGGACACTTGAGCGTGTCATTAACTGTTTAATTGTCCAGTGATAAATCTGTCTGCAGACAGGCAGCAGTGTTAAAGCATTTCAGGCTCTGATTGTCTTGTGTTGTGAATTTGGCTAGCGGAGAGCTGGCATTTCTATCAGCTGGTATTTTCCTCTCAGTCCACATCCTGATTTTCAGTCACTTCCCTCCATATTTTGGTGAGGTGAACAGATTAGTGGTTAAAACGGAGGTATTAAAGGGGGGAAATTAACCTCAATGTCTTAATGATTTGAACTTTGATTTGGCTTGCTGCTATTCAGGCTATTAAAAGTATTGAAATACAAGAAAGAAAGGTTTTAAAAGCATTTAGGTGTAAGATTTGTGACATCCAGTGACATAATTGGACCAATTTAGTTGTTAGGATGGTTGTTTGGTTGGACATTGAGACAGACAGACAGACAAATGTATGGACAGAGAGACAAATGGGTTGGTTTGTTAGTTGGTTGGTTGGTTGGTTGGTTGGTTGGTTGGTTGGTTGGTTGGTTGGTTGGTTGGTTGGTTGGTTGGACAGATGAATGGATGGATGGTTTGACAGACAGATGGGTTGGTTAGTTTGTTGAACAGACAAATTAATAGATGGATGAATAGTTGGTTGATTGGACAGACAGATAATGGTTAGATATGGTTGGTGACAGGTTGGATAGATGTAAAAAAGACAGAAAGGTTTATGGATGGATGGATAGTTGGTTGGTTGGTTGGTTGGTTAGACAGACAAATTGATAAATGCTGGGTGATTGGTTGGACAGACCAATTAATAGGTGTTGGATGAATAGAGATGGTTGGTTAGTTGGTTGGATGGACAGAATTTTTGATGGATAGACAGATAGATGGTTGGTTAGACAGAAAGATAGATGGATAGTTAGTTGTTTGATTGGTTGGACAGACAGATAAATAAATGATAAGAGAGATGGATGGTCGGTTGATTGGTTGTTTGGATGGATATTTAGACTGAAATCCAAAAAGTTAAATGGATGGTTGGCCAGACAAATTGATAGATGCATGGTTTGTTATACATAGGTGTATATAGACAGAATGATGGTTGGTTGGTTGGTTGGTTAGTTGGTTGGTTGGATGGATAGATATTTTGATGGATAGCTAGATGGTTAGTTAATCAGACAGATGAAGGGTTGGTTGGTTGGTTGGTTGGTTGGTTAGACTGATGGATGGTTGGTTTCTTGTTTGGGCAGACAGATATATAGGTGAATAGATGGATATTTGTTTGGTTGGTTGGTTGGTTGGCATAAAAAAGAATGGATCATTGGTTTGTTGGATAGGCAGACAGACAGATGGATAAACTCATGTGAGTCTATGTTTTGATAACATGTGAACATTGTGCTGTTTATGCAACAGAAGCACCAGTGATATGTCAGCAGAGCTGCATGTGTTGAACATGCAGGATCTGATCCCAGGCCTGCAGCCGCTGGTGCTGTGGATGTCCAACTCCATTGAGCTGCTGCACTTCATCCAGCATGAGGTCCCTCTACTCTTAACATGGAGACAGCAGGACAGACAGGAACAGGACAAAGGTACCAGCCTTCCTTCTGTGTACCAAATATGTGGTAGATCACCTCTTTGGCTTATTGCTTTAGTTATTGTTTTATCTTGTCTAATCAACAATCAGTCTCTTGAGAATGTGCAGTAACGTCATGTCTCCATCTACTCAGAATCATTGGATTGTCAGATTGAGTCCACACGTACTGCCAGTGAGGAGGCCATGACTGTCCTGGAGGAAGTCATCATGTTCACCTTCCAGCAGTGTGTCTACTATCTCACCAAAGTAAGTATAAATTAAAGGCCATTAGGTCTGCCAATTGATTTAAATATTTGATTTTTTTGTGGTTAAGTACTATATTTAGTATATATTCATTCTTAATATGCAATGTTTATTTTACATTATATATGTTCCTCATAGCCCTGAAAGGATGTAAAATATGTGAAACAGGACATAACCTTGAAAACAGCATTTTGTGCTTTCAGTCTGTGAGCCAAAGTAAAGTCATAACAAGGCAGTGGAGACATAGGGATTGGTCATAGCTATTGGTGAGCAAGACAACTTGTCCTCTCCTTCCCAAAGAATCAAAAACAAACACATTAACAGTGTATTTTCTCAAGGCTCAAGTTAATGGCAAATCCTGCCCCTCTCAGATGAGCGGGAAATGTTTTGGAACATTTATTTTCTTGCTGAATATGTCTGTAGCTCTACGTGATGAATGTCTTAAAGGAATAGTTCAATCAGACTGAAATTGTTATTCTCTGTCCATTGTTATTTTCTCAATGGAACATAAGGAGAATTGTTTACTTTTCTATGAACTATTCCTTTAATCTTTGATGTGTGTCCTTGGGAACTTCTCAAGGAAACCAGTGTTGTTATGGTTTACTAAAACTAAAACTATTAAAAATCGCTAAATTGAAAATGAAACGAAACATTGTGAAACTCATTCTCCCTTATATTACATCAATGTTACATCAGTTTCTATGGTGTGGAAAATCTAGGCGATGAAGTCACCTCTAGTTGGAGACAAGAAATTCCAAATATGTGACGTGTTTGTTGCAGATTAACTTTGTGGATAAATAGTAAATGGTAAGGTTACGTCCTTCACGGTTCAAACACTCCAGTCCTATACTAGAAAGCAACAGGTATATGAGGGGTTAAGAGGACTGTCAGTGGGGCAGACAGGAAGGACAGAGTTACCCATCCTCTGCCTGATGGGGAAGCAGCTGTGGACCTCTACATTTGGACTCGGAGAGTTCATCTGTTTCCTGACCAGGAAACATTCGGTTCTCATCACCAGAAAGGGAGAGGAGTGTCCAGTTAAAGCAATCATAATTCCCTACCAGTTACCAAATCATTAGCATGTAAATGTCATTTAACAAGCCATAAACTCTGTGTTTTTCTCTTACTGGTGATGTCAGACCGTGTAAGATGATTGGTTGGTGTCATAAAATTGTATTTTTACTGTTAAAAGAATGTACGGAACATTAAACAGGTTTGACTAACTCCAAAACACTTGATCTAACTGCATTTAGATATTTCAATCGTATATCAATTGTCAGTTGTTGTGAATGGTGGGATTCATGCATCTCTTAGTCATGCTCATGAATGCTGTGTCATGGCTGTGATCAAAAGGCAAGAATGTGTCAGCCATTGATGAGTCATGGGGGCGGGACAATTGGCTCTATTTAGTTTCTCAATGACTTCATTTGTCTGAAGTTAATTGAGTGTTAATCACTTATTTCAGCTTCATTAACCTCTGCTGTGCCCTGAAAAACTGGCAGTGTGTTTCTGTGTTTTAAAGTCATGAAACGGAAGTTGCAATAGTCGTTCCTTCCCTATTGTGATGTATATCTGAGTAAAATGGCTTCTAGAACAAGAAAAAATGTAGGGCGGACTTGATTTTGTCCATGGGGATTTGATTGGATGGTTAGATGCTGTGGTTTGCTATTGGCGGATCTCATGTGAGTGACGGGTTGTCCCATCCTTGCGCCAGTAAACATGTCATCAGATGTCGCTGCAAGTTATTTTGATTACAAAGGCACATTAATTAAAAAATAATGACATGCATGAACAAATCATTTATAATAATACTGCAATATTCCATTAAAAAACAAGAATTGTCAATTTTGACTTTTTGGTGACTTCAAGAGTTCAAGAGTGTTAAGGTGCAGTCACATTTACCATTGTTCACCAAATTTTCACAAGCAAAATGCAGTCGCTTCAATAGGAATTGACATGATGGAGAATGTCGTGTGAGGGCGAAATCTTTCATGCGGGTCTCGGATTTGCCGCATTACCTAACAGAAAGCTGCTTGGTTTGAAAGTGACTTCCGTGTGAGCTGATACATAACTACACTATTGACAGTAGACAATGGTCTACATCTGCTTGTGAAATTTTGCCAAAATTTTGCCTATGTGAATGCATCTTTAGATTGAAATCTGACGTTTCATTCAGTGGATGATCATAGTGATGATGAGTTGTGCTTCATTCATTGCTACTCTATTGGCAATGGACTTTTTTGCTTGTGAAATTGCACCAACATTTCGGTAATGTGACCACCCCTTTAGATTGAAATCTGACGTTTCTTTCACAGATCAGTGACTATAATGATGGTGAGCTGTGTTTCTTGCATCGCTACACTACTGACAATGGAAAATGGACCATTTTTGCTTGTGAAATTTTGCTAATGGGACCACACCTTTAGATTGAAATCAGAAGTTTCCTTCCAAATCAATGGTCATAGTGAGAGTGAGCTGTGCTTCATACATAACTACACTGTTGACAATAGACAATGGACCTTTTTTGCTTTCAAAATTTTAGTAATGTGACCACATCTTTACATTGTGGTCTGACATTTCATTTGCAGTGGATGGCACATGTGATGTTGACCTGTGCTTCATAGATTGCTACACTGTTGACAATGTATTTTTTTGCCTATGAAATTTTGCCAAAATGTTGGTAACGTGACTGCATCTTTACATTGAAA
Organism: Anabarilius grahami; assembly: GCA_003731715.1. Taxonomy (NCBI): domain Eukaryota; kingdom Metazoa; phylum Chordata; class Actinopteri; order Cypriniformes; family Xenocyprididae; genus Anabarilius; species Anabarilius grahami. The sequence continues at coordinate 108,633 of RJVU01042592.1, forward strand.
TCTGACCTTTTCTTCGCAAATCAAAGGTTACAGTGATAGTATAGTAAAAGTAACAATGGACCATTCCTTTCAAAATGTTGCCAACATTTTGGTAATGTGATCAAAGCTTTACAGTGAGATCTGACACTTTATTCGCAACAAATGGTCATATAGTGATTTGAGCTGTGCTTTATATATTGCTACACTGTTGAAAATAGACAACGTAATCTTTTGCCTATTAAATTTTGCCCATATTTTCCTAATTTGATCGCATCTTTACATTGAGATCTGACGTTTCATTCGTAATGTATGATTTTAGTGATACTGAGCTGTGCGTCATACAGTACATTGCTGCATTGTTGACAATAGACAATATATTGTTTTGCCCATATTTTTGGTAATGTGACCACATCTTAACATTGAGAGATCTTATGTTTCATTTGCAATAGATGATCATAGTGATGATGAGCTGTGCGTCATACATTGCTACACTATTGACAATAAATAATGGACACATTTTGCTCATTAAATTTAGCTGAAATTTTACTTATGTGACCGTGACTTTAGTTTGAAACCTGACGTCTCATTAGCCTTTATGGATTGTCAGAATCTCTAAAGTATTTAGACATAATTTGGCAAAACCTTTCCCTTTACTTATTTCCTTGTGCTTAAAAACATTGATATTTTCCTTTATTTCAGGGTTATAGTTTAGTATGTGTTTTTGTCATCTTTGTGATAAAATACATTCCCACTAGGCTCTTAGCCTTGCCCGTGTTCCCGTCTGGCACAGTTATCTGCATGGCCCTTATTTGTTTACAAAATCCTTTTTATCTGTTCCTGAGGGGAGCAGTGGTTTGGTCAATGGGAAAAGTGAGTGTGGATATGAGATGCATCTGCTGGTTTAGTCTTATCTGAATGATTCTCAAGACTCTCACTGGTGCTGTAACAATGGGCAGTCAGGGCAGAGACATTCTCCAGAGTCCAGTCATAGCCACATATCACCCCGCTGAACGGAAGCCGGCCTGTGCCGTACTTCCTGTTGGCTCAGACGCCACGTTCAGGAACTGCACACAGCACTGCTCCTGGCTACGTCCTCTGTACTGAAAGCACAAATAATGCGACCTGTCTTACTCTGTCCTGTGTTTTCTCTAATGTTTTAGGTTCATAGTGTCACATATGTACTGTATGTTTTCTATTGTGCATTCAGGATTCATAAATAATTATTGAGCTTTTAACTTTATATTCTGTTATCCAGTATACATATAACAATATTTTTGAAAGAAGTCACCAAGGCTGCATTTAGTTCATCAAAAATACAGTAAAACAGTAATACTGTGAAATATTGTTACAATTTGAAATAACTATTAAAATATATTTTAAAAAGTAATTTATTCCTGTTATGTAAAGCTGAATTTTCAGCATCTTCAGTGTCACATGATTCTTCAAAAATCATTCGAATATGATTTGCTGCTCAAGAAACATTTATTATTATTGATAAAATTATAAAATGTTTTTTTTTAAAAACAGCATTTATTTGAAATAGTGGTGTTTTTAACAGTATAAATACCTTTACTGTCACTTTTTAACAATTTATTGCATCCTTGCTGAATAAAAGTATTCATTTCTTTCCAATAAAAAAAAAATATATATATATATAAAATCTTATATATCTCCTATATATCTGTTTATACCAAACAGAACAGTGGCAAATATTTTGATTTACTATTCAACTACTAACTTAAATATAGATATTCTCAAGTTTTATTTTACATTTACAATTTGGATACAATTGTGTATTGTATTTTTCAGGTGTATCTTATTGTATCTTATTGATAATTTCAGGGTTTTATAGTATATATTCTTTTTTACAAGTCAAGATTTTTTTTATCAATATATTTATATTTACAGCTATAATATTCAGATTTAGAAATCTATATTAAAATATACAATTCTGTATTTCAGTTTTACACATTTCCATAATACACATTGTAGATATGATATGACTGCGCAAAATAATCCTACATAATTTTCACCTGACTTTGGGGTAATTATTACAAGAATACCTTCATGCTCAAAATAAAGAGCCCTTAAAGGGTTAATTCTGTCATTAATTACTCACTCTCATGTCGTTCCACACCTGTAAGACCTTCGTTCATTTTCAGAACACAATATTAAGATATTTTTGAGGAAATCTGTTGGCTCAGTGAGGCCAGCATAGCCAGCAACATCATTTCCTCTCTCAAGATCCATAAAGCTACTAAAAACATATTTAAAACAGTTCATGTGAGTACAGTGGTTGAATCATAATATTATAAAGTGACGAGAATACTTTTTGTGTGCCAAAAAAAACCTAAATGACAACTTTATTCAATAATATCTAGTGATGGGCGATTTCAAAACTCTGCTTCATGAAGCTTCGAAGCTTTACAAATCTTTCGTTTCGAATTAGTAGTTCGGAGCATGAATCAAACTGCGAAAGTCACATGAACCATTGAAATTTCAAAACACTCGTTTACTAAAATCACGTGACTTTGGCGGTTTGATACATGTTCTGAACCACTGATTTGAAACAAAAGATTCGTAAAGCTTCGAAGCTTCATGAAGCAGTGTTTTGAAATCGCCCATCACTAGATATTGTTGAATAAAGTCGTTCATTTGTTTTTGCTTTTTTGCCACACAAAAAGTATTGTTGTCGCTTTATAACATTAAGGTTGAACCACTGTACACTGCGTTCCAAATTATTATGCAAGTGACATATCTGTAAGATTTCAGTAGAATTAACATTCAAATTTTAGTTTTTCTAAGAAAATGTTTGTTTGTTTATTTATCCATGTCTTTTTAGATAACTGGTATCAATATCAGACAAAATAATTTGCCAGATCTATGGAAACCCTACTTAGAGGTTGTTCCACATTATTAAGCAAGTCACAGTTCTCATGCAATATGGGGAGGAAGAAAGATCTTTCTGAAGATGAAAAGCATGAAATGGTGCAATGTTGTGCAAAAGGCATGAAAACAACTAATATTGTGTTAAAACTGAATGGAGATTTATCAAAAATCTAATTATCATAAGATTTGTGAGTGATCCAGAGCACAGCAAAACTAGGTCAGATAAAGGCTTATTAATGAAAGTTCCTGTCAAAAAAATGTATTGTATTAAAAGGGCAGCTATAAAAAAAAGCCAGGATTGAGCAGCAAACAGGTATTTGAACTGTCTCTGGAGTCTCAAGAAGCTTTCCATGCAGGCTGGCATTTTAGCCACCACTAACCAAACCTCACAAAGAGAAACATTTACAGTGGGTGTAGAAATACATTTTCAAACAGTTTTAGTGCTGTGGTGTTTTTTTGCAGCATGGGATAGTGCATAGTGCATTGTATTTCAGAAGGCACTATCCTCCTTTTTATACCATAACAGAAAATGGCCAATTATGAACTCCACATATTTTGCATGTTAAGTCATTTTAATACCCTCAGAGACCCTAAAGGGACCTTCCATCTCACTTCTCAATATTCCAGCCCAAATCATCACCCGCCAGCTCCCTGCTGACGTCTTGTTGGAACGTGGTGGCCATTCACCAATACAGAAATCCATCCATCTAGACCATCCATTGTAGTACAGCATTAGTCAGTGAATAAAAGTATTTAAAAATTAGTCTTCAGGTATTTCTAAACCCACTGTAAATGTTTCTCTTTGTGAGCTTTGGTTTGGAGTGGCTGAAATGCATCTTTACGCACAACTGCCAGCCTGCATGGAGAGCATCTTGAGACTCCAGAGACACCAGCAGCTTCAAATACCTGTTTGCTGCTCAAAACTGGCTTTTTTTATAGCTGCCCTTTTAATACAATACATTTTTTTGACAGGAACTTTCATTAATAAGCCTTTATCTGACCGAGTTCTGCTGTGCTCTAAATCACTCACAAATCTTATGATAATTCGATAATCTCCATTCAGTTTCACACAATATTAGTTGTTTTCATGCCTTTTGCACAACATTGCACCATTTCATGCTTTTCATCTTCAGAAAGATCTTTCTTCCTCCCCATATTGCATGAGAACTGTGACTTGCTTAATAATGTGGAACAACCTCTAAGTAGGGTTTCCATAGATCTGGCAAATTATTTTGTCTGAGATTGATACCAGTTATCTAAAAAGACATGGATAAATAAACAAACAAACATTTTCTTAGAAAAACTAAAATCTGAATGTTTATTCTACTGAAATCTTACTGATATGTCACTTGCATAATAATTTGGAACGCGGTGAAGTCACATGAACTGTTTTAAATATGTCTTTAGTAGCTTTCTGGATAGGTTTAGTACCTTTTAATTATCTTGCTGGCAATGCAGCAATACTCTTAATAAAGTTGTTTTAATAAAGCTACTTTTTTTGCAAGTATTTAAGCATGCAGCATTCACATTATAAGATTCTCTACAGTATAAATCATTTAATGGATTGTTAAGCACAGTAATCAAACTTTATTCTCCCCATCCCCTCTGTTAGAGTATGTATGCTGTGTTACCGCGGCTGCTGGATAGTAACCCTTTCTCTGAGAGCGGACAGCTGTGCATGCCTTCGGGAGTCAGCCAAATCCTGGACGTCCTGAAGGAGGCACTGCACCTGCTCAACACTTTCCTGGTGCACAACGAGATCACATCTCAACTGCTGACCTACTTGTTCTTCTTCACGAACGCCTCGCTCTTCAACGCGCTCATGGAGAGAGGTGAACACATTCACTGTCCCTCTGAGGGCTCATCAAAAACTCAATGGTCAAAAATCAACGAGTAGATTTACTGTGCATGAATTTCCTGATTTTTTAAAAAATGCAAATCACCTGTGAGGTTTTAATGCAAGTTATATTGATTCACACCAAAATAAGAACACAGAAGACGAGAGAGTGCGTTGTAAACTACTTTGTTTTCACCCCAGTGGTCTTGCTACTCCTTTAGGACGTGTTTCTCACGAGGGTGTGAATTTTACAGAGTGAATATTTGCATCCAGGTGTAAATATCTTTGGCCGCACAACACGTCTGTTTGAGTGGCAAAAGTCTGCTGGAGCCAGACAAAACTATAACAAAATGTAAATTGGTCGAGTTCAAATCCAGCTTGTGACTTTTGATGATTGTTGAAAAATAGAGAGTAGCAAAAAGTAGCTTGATATGATTAACCACTTGCATTAATTGGGACTTCAGGATAAATATTGTTGTGGATGTGTTTAAAGGGTCTGGAGGTGGTTTCTACCAGTGGTCTAGAGGAGTGCAGATCCGGGCCAACCTGGATTTGCTGATGGACTGGACTCAAAGCATCGGGCTGGGAGATCTGGCTGCCGACTTCTTCCAGAAACTCTCTTCAGCCGTCAACCTGCTTGCAACTCCCAAAGAGACCCTGCTGCAGGTCAGAAACTCTTTTAACTGCTTCACAAATGCTTGAACGGATGCAAAAGCAAAGCATTTACAAATGTATTGTTTTAGGAATGCATCTTGTTTCGATTCCAGTAGCATGCTCATGTACTTGTACACAATAAAATGTCCTGACACAAAATAAATAAAATCTATACAGGATACAAACAACATTCAATTTTATAAACCCACAGCAAAGTAGATCTCTATTTTGCATACATATATCAAAGCCTGTTTTTAATGTTTAGTAATGTGCCTTAACCTGAATTCATTCATTGCATTACGTAATGAGAATTTTCTAAAGGCAAAAGGATAAATTTCATATTTCATATAATTTCACTTTTATTTTGGGGGGCAAAATATGTTTTGGACCATCTGAGGTGAATCTACCCAATATGTTGTTTCCTATTGTCATTGAAAACCTGGAATTATCAGGGAATTTTAAAATTGTGTTTTCCAGACATGGAAAAGTGAAAGAAATTAATCAAATCTAAAGGTGTGTTTACACTTGTGTTTCAGTTCTCTTGTTTTGTTTGATCCGGACCGAAAAAGAAATTGGTACATTTAGTCCTGGTTAACTTAGTGTTCACACTGTCATTTTTAACACCAAACCTAAAGAAACAAAACATAAAAAAAGGCCTTTATGATGTACATTTTGTGACTGAACTTACCCGACCATCTAAAACAATTATGTGTGTTGAGCTAAACACGCTCGTTGTACGTGTGTACATACAGTATGGTGGTATTTTTATCAGCTGACAACTCCTGAAGAGCTTATAATGTGTAAAGGAGTCAAAACAGAGGCAGGAATTCCTCTGAACTATAATGGGCACCATTACGACTATGACGAGAAATAAACAGATATCCTTGAGGATTCTGTGCTTTTTAGGGTCACATATTGTGACATCACGTCCTGTTTTTGGTTCGTTTACATGTCTTTGGTCCATGTTGCGTTCATATTTCATTGGAACTGCACCAGAGTTCTTTTTGAAGAAATGTTTCCCGCGTCCGTTTGTTTGGTTGCGCACCAGATTTCGGATGGCAGCATTCACACTTACTCAAATGAACCACACAAAAAGAGCAATCGAATCAGAGTTTGTTTTAATCAAACCAAACCTGCCAAGTGTGAATACACCCTTAAACATCATGGACGTTTCTATAGTGAATATAAATTGGTAACAATTTTCAATAAGGTCCTATTATAACATTACTAACATTACTAACTAACAATGAGCAGTGCATTTGTTACAGCTTTTTTGGATCTTTGTTAATTTTAGTTCATAACAATACAACTGTTTATTGATAGTTCATGTCCATTAAAATATTAACAGATACAATTTTACAAATTTTAAACTTAACATTTAACTACATTAATAAATGCTTCAATGTTTCATTGTTAGTTCATGTTAGTCAACTAATGTTAACAAATGGAACCTTATTGTAAAGTGTTACCTATAGATTTGTGTTGTTACATTCTGAAATATTCAATCAGCTACAGATATTTCTCTTGTGTTTTTGCAAACCATAGTGTTGTGGGAAAATTATCTTGAGTTATTCTAACTGAACAAATGAATCTGAATGATTCATTAGTGAATCAGTCCAAATCATTTTAAATGCCCTTATCCAGTGATCACAGTTCACTAGAAAGAAATGTATTCGTCATAAAGTGTGGGAAACCTGGGCATCAATGACTGCCAGAAAAAAAACTTGTACATGGTGTGTCAAAAATGGTGTTGATGCATCCTTAAATTGTTTGTTCAGTTCACTTGACAAACAGCTTGATCTAGTTTCATTGAACTGTGAATAAATAAGGAAATTCTTCAGCTGCAAAGAAACAAGTTGTAGGTGATGATTTTACAGGTGTGAGTATCAGTTATAGGAATACCAATAAAGCCCCTGAATATGTCATCAAGCAGGCTTTAGGACTATAAAAATGACGTGATGTTTTAAGAAATGCTGAGCAAACCTGTTTCACAAGCCAATAGCATTCCTTGAGGTATCAAGTTAATTCAATATAACCTCCTGATGGCATCAATCTCATGACAAAGGTCATATTTACTTCTTGAGTCATGCCAGTTTTCCGTATACGTCACATAAATAAAAACCCATTCAGCCTGCCACAACATGCCCCATGCCATTCTAAATAATATGAGTTATTTAGCTCTGTCATCTAAGTTGACTCACTTTGTAAATCATAATGTAGACGGAGCGCCGCAGTCAGGAAGGACTTTAGTACCTGGATGAACAGGAAATGGAAGATTTCAAAACAGCTGTTTGTCTGGTCTTAAACCTGTTAACTTCCTTCAAAAGCCGTTGATAGTGGGGAGATGCATTGTTTACTCTTTTTGTGCTTAAGGAAATGAGTTTCACTTGGCTTATCATACCATAAAACAAAGGCAGAATAACAGAGGACAGTACAAGGTTTACAGCACGCCACCCAAACACATCCTGTACCGTGGGGGTTTACAGGTCTCATGAAGTGGCTCGCGGCGGTGGAGAGTCTGACTGGAGTTCGGCAATAAATGAACTTTGACTGTTAAGGCTCTTAACCTGTCAGAGAGCTGGATTACAGCTCTGAGAGGGAGGGGCTAGTATGATCTCACTGTCTTGAGTGACTGAGTTTACTTTAAACACACTCCAAACAAACATATACATGACTCACTCTGTCACATGACCTCTCTGTTTGTTTGTCCTGCATTACACAGTCAACCATAAATGCACTTTTTACAGTAAGTGAAGCAAAAGTAAATATTTCAAAAGCTGAACATTTCATTCCAAATTGGATTAAGGGTATTACTCCATTAGTAAAACTATGACAGACTCGGAAAGAAACCCTTGTGAAAAAAAGTACACTTTAACACTTTTAAAAAGAGTACTTATCACATGTAGTAAAAATATATTTAAGCGTGAACTGAATGTAATGTTTTTTTTAGACGCTGTTTTTTTCCTCATTTAGTCAGGGACAATATACATTAATAATACATAAAAAGTTCAAATGTGCCAGATTTGTTGATTTTAAAAATGAAAAGAAAACAAAAAACAATAATTCTACACACAAATACAAAACTACCATACCAGAATGTAGTTTACACTTGAATGAAAAAGTGTTACAGTTTAAATGCAGTGAGCTGAAGCTTTTTAACCCACTTAAGTCCATCTTTATATGTAATTTCATAATTACTTATTGTCTTTGAAATATGGTTAAAGTGTACTGTTGAATGTACTGACAAGCATTTTGTTTGTAAACTAAAATATATTTTAATGTCATTTATATTGAAACTTGTATTTAAATATATTTGTAATTACACATTTGAAGTTGCAACTTAGTACATTTAAAATATATTAACTTTAAAGGTAATATGCCCATTAAAATGATAATCAAGTACTTCACATGTGCTTTAATGTGTCAGTCAACACATCAAAATAAGTGTACTTCTTTAAAACTTGACTAAAGAATAATAAAACAATGATTTAAATGTACTTTGAAGTAAAATTTTACTAACTTTAAAGTGAACATTTAAAAGGTGTGTGCTTAGTGATGAAACTCTTGAAGTTCACTTAAGTACCCTTTTATTTCATTAATATTATATCATCTGCAAGTACAGATTTTATAAAATAGGCTTTTAAATTTTAAGTACGCTTCAAGTGCACATTTAATATAATTAAACACACTTCTCCATATTCATAAGCCAACAAATTGTTACTTTACAAGTTTGGGTTAAGACTTTAATCTACCAAACTTAGCACAGTCTTAAAGCCTGTTCTAACATTGTATACTTTATTTTTGATTGGACTTTCTCTGTTTCCGTCTGTCTAAGACTTTTATATTTTGGTCACGTGCCCAAAGTCACTGCTTAGATAAAACTACAGCTTTGCGGCACTTTGTGTACTGAGTTAAGTGGGGTTTTGTGCTTTTCTTTAAGTACCACCTACTGTCAGAGAGAGTGCTGTTTGCTACAAATTGGTCTGAACAGACAAATTGCATTTGAAAATCATAAAAGTTTTTGTGTTTGTATAAACAAGCTGTGACTCTGGGCTAATGTCTTTTTTAACCCTAAGTGAAGGTGAATTTTAACTTTGAGATCAGCAATGTTTCACACATTTCCACAGATGGACAATCAGTAATTTATACTGGTTGCGTGTTTGTAAAGGAATAGTTTAACCAGGATTTTGAATCACCCAGGATTAACAACTGTAAGTGTGAAAAGGTATCTACCAGACAGACAACCGTACTAACCAATAGAACACTCTAGCAATCCATCGATCTAACCCATATGCTGTATACATTTTAAACTTTTAGCTCAAGCCAACATCAAAGTTTGTCTTGAGGATCTGTACTTTGCTGGCTATTAATATTATCACATGTAGCACTTGTTGAGACACTATGTGTCTGTCAGTATCATCCAGTGTGCAATTAGAGAATGTTAACTTCCTCTATCCGTCAACAAACAATGGTTGCATGTCAAAGTTGCTAAGAAACTGGTTGTTAAGTTTCCACCCATGGCATGAGCGCACAGTTTGTGGTTTGTAAAACATCCATTTCTGCACATAGTTGCAGATGTCTTTTCCCTTTTTCCAGCCATCTATTTTGGGACAGCCATTCTGACTCTCCAGCCCAGCCTGTTGCTATAGTGGGTGTTGAACGCAAAGAAAAATCACAACATGACACAAGACTCCGGTTCTCTCAACAGTCTCTTAAACTGTGTCTCTGTCTCAGATTTGTCAAAATCTGCATTAGGGATCTCCAACATTTCTCATCAAATTCTTCCAAGATCAAATGATCTGAGCTGCTATCCACATTCCTTGTCATTTATCTCATTTGAGTGTATTTTTAAGAAAGCTTATGAGAAAGATCTGAAACAAATTTGATACGTCCATTAAGTTTAATTTTTTTTTTATTGGTGAACCAAGCCTTTTGTCATTGTTGTTGTTGTTGTAAATCCAACATCTACACCAGACCTGGTTTACTCATAGGACTTGTTACTTGTTTTAACCCTTTTACAGTCAAATCCTAGGAGAAACCAGGCAACTGGTGTCAGATTAACAAAACAGGTACCTTATTCCAGACGTGGCTACAGATAGATGGGAAACGCAAATAAATTGCACATGCAGCTGGATAAAATTATTTACTCATAAACATACTTCTGATGCACACGACAGTGTTGTGGCTTTATTAGCCAAGAGAGAGTCCTGTGACTTAGATCACAGCCGTTCCCAGACTCATGTAACACCACCCATCACGTCTGTTTGAGGCGTCTTAAAAATGTCTATGCCGCAGCTAAATAATTTATGAAAAATCTCGAATGTTGCATTTCAGGGTATAAGGGTGAATTTCTTCCCAAAATCAAAATAAAGAAGAAATATTATTTAGCAATGTTTGCAAACTTATCATAGTGCTCCTGACATTGTATTTTTCTCCTTACATTCATCATAAACATATTTCATTTATATTTAATTAGTTAATTAAATTAAGTAACTATCAGTAAAATCATCATCCAACCATAGTTTCTTACATTTAAAATAAGTTATTGCATTCATGTTTTCAACTCTCTTTAGTGTGTAATGCTGTTTGAGCATGAAAAAGTTCTGCAAAGTTACAAAGGTCAAAGTCACTCCAAAGGGAGTTATTCTCTATATCACTAACATTGTTTCTGAACTCCCTGAAAATTGTAGTCTTAAAGTTTTAAGATAAACTCTCAGTTTAATGAAACTAAGCTGAAACTGTAAGGAAATGCCAAACATATCCTGCCAGGTTCAGCAGTTCTGTTCTAGTGAGTTTGTACAATGTTTGTTCCCAGCCACTGCTTCCTAAATCACTTTGTGAAGAGATTGGTTTAATTACATACAAGGACTGGATGCTATATTGTTCTGGATGCAAAATGACAGAAGAAACACCACTCTGTTATTTAGATCATCTATTCATAAGGAACCAGTAAAGAAGAATGAAAAAAAAGAAAATGTGGAGTGTTGTTTGGTGAGCTATCCTTTGTTTAAATGTTTTGGCTGTATTTCCTTTGAGGTATTTTAAAGATATTTGTTTGGTTGACAATAGAGTTTGCTTGTCAAAGCAAGGCATGTCTTGTCATAGAATGATATACCCTTGTAAAATGAATAATTATTTACCTATTTAAAACATTTTTTTTTGTCAAAATACTATACTGTCCTCCCAATTATTCTCCTTACTGCATAGAAGTGTACTAAAACATTCAGACTACATGATATTTAACCAGAGTTGCATTTCTCTGCTGTTATCACTTGAATTAAGTGCTGCGTTTAACAATTTAGTTCACATTTTTCTACATTGTGTTGCCATTTCTGGACAGGCACTAGTCTAGTTTGTTTGTGTGAATGTGTTTGCTTAAAACATCTTTTTGATTGTAAAAGAGGGTACACCACAAGGTTCAGTCTTGGGTCCTTGGTTGTTTTCTTTGTACATTCTCCCTTTAGGTTGTTATGCAGGCTACGCAGACTACTTTGTAAGCCATATACAATTCTGTGCCCATTGCGGTGTTGCAAAATCAAGATTAGAATGTATGTGACCAACTGGGAGCCAACACATCTCTAAAGACATTTCACCAGCACTGAATACGGTTAGCTAACCGTGCTGAGAAACCCAGTTGGGCCCAAAAAGCGCTTATAGTTTTGTGTGATATTTCCTCATTCTTCTATGCATCTGTGTGTGTTTACAGTCCTCATGGTCCACTCTGAGAGCTGAGTTTGTTCATCTGAACCCTGCACAGCTGCATCATATGCTGAGAGAGTACAACACAGCCCGTACCTGCCCTCCATGCTGGACCCCGTCTCCAGAGGATGCAGCTGCGGCCCTCCATACCTGTGAGCTCAAATATGAACACACACTCGTCATCCTTTAATCACAGATTAAACGTAAAATTTGACCATTATTAGTTCCAAAATATAGTATACCAACAGCCTTTTAGTCAATTGATTAAATAGTGTTTTATATGTGTATTTTAAAAGGTTTGTCTTAAAGGGTTAGTTCACCCAAAAATGAAAATTCTGTCATTAATTACTCTCCGATCATGTCGTTCCACACCTGTAAGACCTTCATTCAACTTCAGAACACAAATTAAGATATTTTTTAATGAGATCTGTAAGCCTTTTGGCCTCTGATAGACTGCAATGTTATGACCACTTTCAAGGCCCAGAAAGGTAGTAAAGACATCGTTAAAATAATCAACATGACTAGAGTGATTCAACCTTGATGTGATGAAGTGACGAGAATATGTTTTGTGTGCAAAAAACAAACAAAAATAATGTTTATTCAACAGTTTCTTCTCTTACATGTCAGTCTCCTCCGGTATTCAAGTTGTAAACACAGTGCAGCGCTTCCACGTTCTACATCAGAATGCCGGCTTATTATTGGCCAGCTCCTTTGTCAGCATCACACGCATGCGTCGTGCTGCTCATGTGATCAGCATCAGCCAATACCGAGCTAACGTTCTGACATAGAACTCGGAAGCGCTACAACGTGTTTAATACACGAATAGGTTAGGAGACTGACATGGAAGAGAATGAACTAATGTCTTTTGGGTGAACTAACCCTTTAAGGCCCTGATATACTCACAACAAAGTTATTTTTCTTTCTTCACTTAGAAGTAAAAAGTAGTTTGAAAACCTTTTCATAACCCTTTTAGCAGTGAGTGATTCATTATCAGGGGGAGGCCTACATATAAAGGACTCAAATTATCTCTGAGATTCTCTGTGCCTGACAGCAAAAATGTTTTTTGTCTTAGCTAATATCCTGGAAAGTTTCGACAACCATCCTCCTCTAATCCTGCCCAGCAGCATCTTTCATCTGGAGCTGGGAAATCCCATCACAGAGCCAGGGCTGTTCCCTCCATTGCAGCATCTGCAGGAGTTTATCCAGTCTCTCCCAGACAGCCAGACACAGTCTGATCATCAGCCCTCACAGGTGAACCTCCTCCATACTGATAACTCCCTACTGACGCCACAGAAAATGCACAGATATGTATTGCAATGGTTAGATGAAGGGTTTAGAACTGTTTTTTTTTTTTTTTAAGTAGATTTTGAAATGTTGGCATATAGTTTAGAAATAAGAAATTTTGGTAACACTTTATTTTACAGTGCCGTAGTTACACATTGCTACATGTACTTATATAGTAATAACAGTAAATTCTGCACAATTACAAGTAACCCTAAACCAAACCCTAACTCTAACTGTAACTCTATAGTAAATACATGTAGTTAATTAATGGTACTCAGTACTTATTTGAGTAAGTACAATGTAACTACGGCACTGTAAAATAAAATGTAACTGGAATTTTTAACCATGTTAAGGAATGCCATCACATTAAAGTTTTACCGGTAATCAGAGATTTTACTAATTGAAATTAAAGCCATACCCCATATTGCTTAACACTGTAGTTTAAATGACTCCTAATTAAATTTGGAAAATGTTAAACTCACATCCGTTTAGTCTCGCTTACAACAATACTAACCAATCACTTTCAAACAATCCTCAATTAAATCTCTTAATAGAACAAAACCAACCAATATTTAAAGTGCCCCTATTATCCTATTTTAAAGGTTCCTAATTTTGTTTTGAGGTCTTCTACAATCGGTTTGCATGCATCAGAGGTAAAAAAAAAAAAAAAAAATATTCTCAAATTTTCTCATAATATACGTCGCACATTACCTAATTTCTTAAAGAGTCTGAAAAAGGTCAAATGGAATTCAGTCTCTCTAAACCCCTCCTTTCCAAGAGCCTACTCTGCTCTGATTGGTCAGATGACCCAGTCTGTTGTGATTGGTCGACCACTTACAACGTGTGTTGGAAATGAAACAGCCATCACCACTTCTGAATTTCAGCTCCAGAGGCACTTGATACACAGTGATTTGAATGATGACGTCAGTTTTACCATATCAATTCCTGCGAGAGTCCTCATCTTTTCATGCAAAGTGATTTGCACTGCTAAAAACAGTTTCTTCTTCACATGTCGATAAGACAAATCATACACCTCCAGCTCTGAGCTACAACAACATAGTTTGAGGGCAGGTCAAAGTAGACGTTTTTCTTGGCCAGTCATTGAAGACCATAGTCTGGCATTATGCAAATTAGTTGCATTGTTAACTGGTTTGTAACAGGAAGTGAGACTGACGACTCGTATTAGCAGTTCCGAATTGGTTCTTTTCTTTTTAGAGACAATAACTTTAGTGTGCGCCTTGATCTTTAAAACTTTGCAGACCTTTCACATTCACACACTGCAGTATTCCAAACTGCATGAAAGGTAATATTCAAAAAAGCATAATAGGGGCACTTTACATCTCATAATAGAACAAAACTGACCGACGTTTAAATCTCTTGATAGAACAAACTGACCAATATTCATATTTTAATTGCCTTTTGAGTCATTATGCTACTGATATATGTGCTAGACAACACTACAAATACAATATAGATAGATCTAAATCCAGAGGATCACCTGTATCGTTTGTCATTTTGTCCAAGATCTCTTGCTCTATGGTAAAGCACTAAGACATTACTGACACAACTATACTGCTTTGAAAATATACATATTCTGAAAAGTGCTATACAAATAAATTTAAAATGACTTGAAAAATGGGCTGATAATTCTGACATTTTGGATTAATTCAGGGCTCCTGCAGTATCTTGAATGAAGAGACATCATCTGAACCAATCACCTGCCAGGATCCAGAGGCAACAGATCAACACCCTGTCACCATGACACCTCCTCAGTTTCGGGAGTCTCACAGCAATCTGAGCTCGTGTGAGGCCGTCCTGACCCAGAAACTCAAGAGCCTGGAGCTCAAAAACAGCTTGTCTGGAAGTACAGGCCTGGGCTACCACAAGAGTCTGGCCCTCGACCCCTCCTGCCTGCTTACGCCTCCCAACACCCCTCAGAATCTAGATCAAGCCGAGCTGGAAGCCAGCCTTCTGGAGGGGACGGCACAGCAGACGGCACACCAGCACAGGAAAGGTAACAGCACAGATTTAAACCTACATGAAAGAGCTGTAGCACTAGTACTACTTGTCTTCTATTTGTTAGTGAGTTGTACTCTGAGAAATATCTCAGACATGTTCGCCCCGTAGCGTGTTCCCTGATTTCAAAGGCAGGGTGTATTGTCTTTGGAGGTGTAAGGGAGGTGCTAGTGTTGATGTGGAGTTGGGTTTGTGTGCTCTGGCTGCAGCGAGTGAAGAAGCTGGAAACCATCCCTCCTCCTCCTCTCCAGAATGCTTTTACCACAATGTAATATATTTATAAAATGAGCAATGGTCAGGTGAGCTCAGTGAAGAACCGGTCTTTGTAACTGATGTTGGGATCAGGTTATTATTCACAACTGGGGTTCCTGAGCACTTCATTTCTTTCTTCTCAGAATTTCTAAAAAAAATAAATAATAATAATGATAAAATAAAAATAAATCATCATTGGAATTAAGCTATCAGAATTGTGCCTCAGTCTCTTTATCAAGATCAGGTTTGAACACTTTTACCCTTTAACACTTATTGTAGGGGCATTTGGAGGAATATGTTAAACTCTTGCTGTTTCATCAGTGATGAGAAATGGTTTCCATGATGTCAGGTCATACATTTTTACAGCATGAGAATACAGTCAACAGGAAGCCTTCATAAACTAAATCAGCATGCAAATACAGCTCTGAAAAAAGCGTACTGTGGTAATACCATGGTAATGAATGATTGCCATATTCATGTGCATGGGATATACATGGTGCTAAAAAGTTACTTCAGAGAATATCCTGAGAAAACCATTGAGAACGTAATTTTTTTTTACCTGTGGTTAAATATATAGTGCACAGCCTTTTTCATTTATAAAACAGCAGCAACAGCTGCATGGTAAATGGCAGCAATATTCAATAAATAATCAAATATTTATAATTAAAAAATTTCTTCCACTAAGTCATATAATTGCAATTCATAAGCTTAAAACAAAAATGAAAATGAAAATGGGGTTCACCCAAAAATGAAAATTCTGTAATGATTTACTCACCCTTATGTTGTTATAAACCCATTAGACTTTTGTCGACATTGGCTTCAAACGCAGTCTATTCAGAATGTAGAACTGAAACTTTTTTTATAATAAAGTATGAACTAAATTAGTGTATTCTACTAAACTAGAATATGAAAAATATAGACATTTGTACATTTATTATATAGTTAAAGAAAGGTAGAGCTCTACATGTGGCTTCCTGTTCCCACTGGTTTCCCGCCTCCTCTTTCTAAAGACTAGTGTGGATTTTCCTAATCAAAGGGACTCTTCTTAGATCGCACTCGTTTTGGCCTCTAATACATCCCACTTTTTTTGGTAGTGGCACAAATCCTCTAATCTGGTTCAAGAATTACAGAGAGGTGGTGATGTCAGGAGAAAAAAGAGCAACGGATAAAGCATCATGGGAATTTACAGTTGGCTTGCTTGCTGGAATCTTAATCGGGACAGGCATTGTTCAGGACGCGGGCCGGGT
This sequence comes from Anabarilius grahami, assembly GCA_003731715.1. NCBI lineage: Eukaryota > Metazoa > Chordata > Actinopteri > Cypriniformes > Xenocyprididae > Anabarilius > Anabarilius grahami. Next base: position 125,490 of record RJVU01042592.1, read on the forward strand.
GGCCGAGAGCTGGAGGAAAGCCCTTTGTGTTTCAGCAGCCCACAGCACAAGATCTTTTCATCATTGTGCAGAATTGTCTGATGTTTATGACAGAACAAACCTGTGAAAATCTGGGGGAAAAACTGTCAGTTCACCAGTTTATGGGTGAATCTTGACCTTTTCAATATGACCTACAGTTCTGATTTCATTTTGACTTTAATGTTATTAAATAATCGCTAGGATAACAATATTGATAGTCCTAAAAACAACCCTCATTTTCTTAATGCAAAATAATAATTTCTTTTTTTTTTCTTCTGATTTTGGGGTGATGTATGACCTGGACATTCAGTGACATTAAATTTAGTTTATTCAATTGATCAAGTGAAGACCCTGAGCTGATAATGTGATGTGTTTGATGTTGTTTTCCCAGTAAAGAACGGCCTCACAGGAAACACAGACCAAAGAAAAGAGGAAGATGAGGATGATAGAGATGAAGTGTTCACCGTAGAGCTGATGAAAGGACCTCATGGTCTTGGTCTGGCACTGGTGGATGGAATGGTGAGAATTATCTTTGTCCTATTTTTATTTTCTATTTATCATTCTATACTTGTACACTCTTACTGTTTCTCCAGTGTATAATATGTAAACTGTGCACAGTATATGTTTTTTGTGCATGGAATAACTGCATGATGGTTGGGGTGCATTATTGTCCCTCTGGTGAGTTGATTAGCATATTGACTTCAATAGTTGTTCCTTCATTGTGATCATTCTGTTGAAATAACCCTGTTTTATATATAGAAGGTATTTAATATCCATTTCTCTGTAAACACACGATTGTACAGTAAACCTGCCAGACGAATGCAAACTGTAATATAATTTGAGCTTGCTGCACAAATTTATTTTTCAACACCTTCAAAACTAGGCCAGTCAACAGCTGTTATGATTAAATATAACAGAGATTACTCTAGATCTGGACATGAAGCTTCTCTTTCAAAACCTAGTGAGCTGCCTTGCTGTCTACTCCCTACATATACAGCATCCTAACCTTTAAAGGGATAGTTCACCAAAAATGAAACTCCTGTCATCATTTACTCATCCTCATGTTGATCCAAACCCAGTAAGTCTTTCGTTCACCTAAGGCAATTCTGTCCCTCCATTGAATGTTGAATCACCCAAAACTTTGATGCTTCAAACCTTCATAAAGACATCATATAAGATATCCATATAAATTGAGTGTTTAATCCAAGTCTTCTGAAGAGACACAATCACTTTTATGATAACATGTATTAAAACATGGATAAAATAAATCTATTTTATTTCATTATAAGCTCGCTTCATCAAATATCTGGCTAGATTTCCTCGAACTTGAACTTGCAACAATGAACTTGTTGCAGTGCATTATGGGATTGTCATCTCTGCAGAAGAATATGTGTGTTGCTTCCTTGGAATTTGGTTTTAGTCAAAGATATCTTGGACAGCAGCAAAATGTTGTTGCCTACCTTTTGTAACAGATTTTGCATCATGAATGTGTCCGCGAGGCCTTAAAATACCGCCTACAAAGGCAGCTCATTAGGTTTTGGAGCAGAGTCATAGTTTCTTAGAGCTTCTTTGTTCACTTGCTCAGAGACTTTGGCCCTGTAAATGACTTGGAATTGCTGACTCAGGTGTTCACTATGAGGTGCACGTGTGGGGGGTAATGTTTTACGAGAAGCTGCTCAGTAGGGGATGAATGTGTTGGCCACACCAATCGTCTTCTGAAGCCAACAATGAGTCCAGAGCTTGACTGAACGTGAGAAGATCTCCTGTGTTTCCCAGAGCTGCACTGACATTGAGGTTGATGTTAACAATAAGATGAAGTAAGAACCTGATGACTGTGTGGTTGAGCCTTCAGAGACCATAAAACATCTACTTTCTCCATGTGACTCAGGATGCTCTCAAACAAATTCATCAGTGCTACTGGGGTGATACAGCGGGGATCACACTAAGCATTTCCTGTTGATGCGGATCCTCATCTAGTCATAGCTAATCTCGAGTCTTGTCTTTGTTTTGGCTTGTTGGTGATAGAAAACTCCCCTGCGAGTGAGTGGGATCTACGTAAAGTCAGTGGTGCCAGATTCCCCAGCAGCCCTCAGCCACAGACTCAGAGTGGGCGACCGAATCCTCGCTGTGAATGGAGTCAGTCTGGTGGGCGTCGACTACCACAGGTGAACAACATCTGACATGCTGCTGAAGGGTGGCATTTTACCTTACAATACTTCTTCATTGTCTCCACAAAAATGACAATTATCAGTTTTATGGTATAACTTCCATTAATAAGAAATTAAGCCTATTTTAGGACCGTTACAATGTTTTGCATTTTGACATTGACAATTAAGTGCCAAAATTATTGATTTTATAATGTTTCTGGATGTTTTACTTTTGTGTTCCCTTTCAGTCGGTCACGTTCGACATGCGTCAGAAGTGAACCGAGGAACTGGGATATCGCTAGAAAGCCTTATCACCTTCAAGTGTAACTAAATGAGCCAATGGAATTGGCGTGTGATATTTGCATAACGCGCACCGCCCCTGCAAGGCGGGTATAAATATGGAAGCGGATGCAGTCGCAATCTGTCTTTCATTTCGGAGCCAACTTAGGTGTTCCTGCTAGACTTCTTTGAGTGTGCTTCTCAAGCCTTTGAAGAGCCTTTTGTGTGTGCTGTGCTGGTGTTAAGGCACCCTACAGCGAAGCCGCGAGCTACACAGAGCTCTCAACTGCTGATCACGGTTAGGGCTTCCCCGCCAAGACCATCTCCGCCGGCCCCTAATCCCTCTACCACACTGCAGCCAGTGATGTTGCCGGAGGATCATGGTGGTCCCTCTGTCGAGTGACCAGCCGTTTCCTTCGGTGTGCCAACGGACGAGCAGAGGTCGATTGCGGCATCGGAAGGTGAGCTAAAGTCCTCTGGAGATGAAGACTCGGCTGCGTTGCCTCCCTCTGGGACCGTAGTGTTGCCCAAGTCCAATCCAGAGTTGATGGCTATGCTTTCCTGGGCCACATTTTCGAATGCATCCGTCCCCAGGATTAGTTTGCAGCGATCGACCTGAAGGATGCGTACTTTCATGTCTCGATTCTGACACAGACCCTTCCTACGGTTTGCGTTCGAGGGTCAGGCATATCAGTACAAAGTCCTACCCTTCGGGCTGGCCCGCTCTTCCATTCCTGTCAGATGTGTCTCCCCCTGTGCCAGGCTGGACCCATCCCAGGAACTCCGTATGCGCACTGCCCACGGCCAGTCCATACGTGTATTTCCGTGTAATACATCCCCCTCTGGGTTGGTTGTGGCTTCTGCAGCGTCCCCTATGGGTTCGCTTTCCCAGTGTTGTCCAAGTCTTACTGAACGGGTCATGTGGAACAGCAGTAGACTCTCTCTGTGTAAACTCGCCCCCTTCTCAGCCCCAAGGTGCGCCGGGTGGCTGGAGCTTATGCTGGGCGCTGGAAGGGGTCAGTAACTGTGCCGTTTTATTTGGGATCCCAATTCGTCCCATTTCCCATTTCTGACGTACATCAAACGTGACCATGACTAAACTCTCGTTCCCTGAAGGAGAGAACGGAGACATACGTCCCATCGCCACAGTTCCTGTGCTTTCGCTGTAGTGCAGACTCAAGGTGTCTCCTCAGTGAAAAACAGAGTGCGACTACATCCGCTTCCGTATCTATACCGGCCTTGCGGGGGCGGTATAAATAAAAATTGGCTCGTTTAGTTACACTCAAAGCAGCCAGCAGCCATATCACCCTGTAGCCCAAGACTGGTTGCCCACTGAAGCTAAGCAGGGCTGAGCCTGGTTAGTACCTGGATGGGAGACCTCCTGGGAAAACCAGGTAGCTGCTGGAAGAGGTGTTAGTGAGGCCAGCAGGGGGTGCTCACCCTGTGGTCTGTGTGGGTCCTAATGCCCCAGTATAGTGACGGGGACACTGTACTGTAACAAGCACCGTCCTTCGGATGAGACGTTAAACCGAGGTCCTGACTCTCTGTGGTCATTGAAAATCCCATGGCACTTCTCGTAAAGAGTAGGGGTGTAACCCCGGTGTCCTGGCCAAATTGTCTCCATAGGCCCTTACCAATCACAGCCTCCTAATAATCCCCATCCATTTAAATTGGCTCTTTCACTCTCTCTTCTCTCCACCTACAGCTGGTGTGTGGTGAGCGCACTGGCGCCGTTGTCCTGTGGCTGCCGTCGCATCATCCAAGTGGATGTTGCACACTGGTGGTGGATGAGGAGAAACCCCTGATATGATTGTAAAGCGCTTTGGGTGTACAGTTGTACATAGGAAAGCGCTATATAAATGCCTCATTCATTCATTCATCCATTCATACAAAGGTGATAGGGCTCTCTAGCGATATCCCAATTCGTCGGTTCACTTCTGACGTATATCTCCGTTCCCTCCTTCAGGGAACGAGGATTACATACGTAACCAAGACATTTCATTTGTTCTCATTTCACATTATTCTTACAGTAGTTTTTAGTTTATTACAATTTTTATGTAAATCAGTGTTAAAGGCAGCACAACAAATACTAGCATGTGTAAATAATCAAGTTCCCTATTTTTCTAGTCTTTGTGTCTTTTACTTCCAGATCTAGACAATTATGTTTCATTATTAATATCATCATTATGTGTTTGCATTACAGTATAAAAAAAATCTAAATAATTTCTTCTTTCTTTTGATTTTGGAGAGAAATAATGTCCTATATGTATGTATCCAGAGCTCCTGAAAAACCACAACAAATTCATTGTGTTTGCGCACACTTGGTGAATAAAGCTTATTCTGATTCTGAAATAAGAACATTAGATTCACATTATAAGATTTAATACAGACATCTGAGGTTTAACAGATGAGATGATGGACGTTCTTGACACTGAAACTGACCGAATAACCCTCCCCTGCTCCTTCTTTTCCTGACAGTGGGAGAGAACTCATCCGGACGTCAAGCGATTCGCTCCAATTACTGGTGGCCAAAACCGAATCCAGGAGCTTCATCACCAGATGCTGAGAAACACAACAGACTCGTCTGGATTCTTGACTGAATCATTGAGCTGATTTTCCTCATTGATCCATTCAGCCAAATCTGGAACTCAAATATTTTGCTGAAACCAAAGTAAAGGCAATTCAACTGGATTCATTCATGTTTTTATTTTTTAAGTTGTTGTTGTTGCTTCTGCTGGCAAACTCTTTGTCTCAGAAGGCCAGAATAATATGTTAATATCTTCCATTCATAGTGTTTATTTCACATTTTTCTTTCTATCTTTAATGTAACATAGTTTACCAGATGTTTTAAACCGTTGTTTACCAGTGTTTTATTTTCATTTAGTATCTGTCTGTCTGTAATTTTCTGGTTTCATGAGAAATAGTTGTGGTCCAGACAGGGTTATTTCAGTTTCCTTAAAGCTCAAACTGGAAGGAAAAGACAATTACAGCTTCATTCTCTGTTCATAACATCCAAATACTACATTAGTTTTAGTCAGTTTGCAATATTTATCTAAAGTATAACTATTAAAGTGCTGTTTTAAATGGTCCATGTTGCTGATGTTAAGAAATACCCTTGTACTGTTTTCCTATTGATGACATTTCATATTGATATTCCTTGTGAGATTCCTGATGTCAGTCATAAACGATGATATTCTTCTCAGTGCCAGAGAAACAGTGTTATATTGTGTCATCTGTGTTCATGATGGTGTATAATAACTATCAGTTGTAATATTTATGTGTTATTCTACAAGTGTAATAAATCTTATTTTGATTTCTTTTTAAAGAAAAGAGATAAACTAAATTTTTCTGTCTTGTGTTGATGTATTTCCTATTTGAACAGGAAGTTGGGTGTTGCACAGCCATCATTTTATTAGCTTTAGGAATTTTAAATATATGTGCAAAAATTTGATTTAGTCGATGTTTTGGAGTACACCAGCATATAAATGTCTTCAAAACTAACAGACATGGACTAAAAGCCACAAAGCTCTAGTTTGTATTTCTCAGGCTCTTTAACTGTGGTCTCGTCCTGCTCTGTTGGGTCTGTTAGTCTGAAGAGGGTTTAGAAATGAAGTCTAAATAAAGCAACAGCACACTTCTGGGTGAACGAGGAGTCCAGCTGCTGTGAGATGGAGGAGAAGAACATGGAGGAGCTCAAGGGTGTGTCTGTCAGAGATGCTGCTCACCGCAACACTCAAGACATTTATAGAGCATTTATTGAGTGAGTTTCCACTGCAGCAGCGACACACACACCATATACAGGAGCTCAAGCTGAGACGCTGCGCTTTAACATGATCTTTACACATGTTCACCTCTTTAAAGAGATTTAACAAATGCTGCAAAGCTGCTGAGTCAGGTTAGTTTGAATGTTCAGCTTAATGACAGTGCTTTACGATAACTAGAGCCCTTTACTTACTTTAAGATTTTAGGATGTTTATTAAGATGTTTTTAATGTTGTTGAGGACTCTAAATTCACTCGCTTTATCTTGTTTTCTCTTGGTCTCATCTGGATGGTCAGACTCTGTTGTTTTATTTAGACAGTCATTGGGTTTTGTGTCTGTCACTCCATGTCTGGTTCAATATGAACAATAAGAGTTACATCCGCAATGCTGTTTATTGGAATAACATGATTTGCTTGGATTATTCAAATGATCACCCAAGACCAAGACAAGACCAGCAATGCTCAAATTCATCTAAAAGACCCACATTACCTCCTGAAAAATAACTTGTTTTTAATAAATAAATACAGAATAAGACACTATATGAAGCTGTTAACAATCAAATGAAATCATTAATAATAAAGTTCATATTTGCACTGAAGAAGTGGCACAGAATCTGCATCTGAATTAGTAAAATTAAAAATAAAATTTTGATTATTGAATGTTTGTATAAAAGCAATATCAAGTTTAAAATTGTGCTCAAATTTGTGAAAACAGCTCATGTGATATTGCTTAATTATATTAAGTTACAATATCAAAATCCAGATCTCATTCAACTTTGGTAACACTTTAGAATCTCACTCTATGAAGCATTAATTAAGCATTAGTAAATAGTTAATACATCATTTATAAAGCATTAATAGACATTAGTGAGCAGTTTATAAATACAGCTGTAAATGCTTTGTTCTTGATTTATAAGCATATCTATAATTAGTTTAATAATTGTATTTTCATACTTTAATAATGATCAGTTTATCATTTCTAAATTATGTATTACATTATTCACAAACCAGTTATTTAGGAGTTGTCAGTGGTCCATAAGATCATTTAGGAAGTGTAAGTAAATNCTTACTTTAAGATTTTAGGATGTTTATTAAGATGTTTTTAATGTTTTTGAGGACTCTAAATTCACTCGCTTTATCTTGTTTTCTCTTGGTCTCATCTGAATGGTCAGACTCGTGCTGTTTGCAGTCATTGGGTTTTGTGTCTGTCACTCCATGTCTGGTTCAATATGAACAATAAGAGTTACATCCGCAATGCTGTTTATTGGAATAACATGATTTGCTTGGATTATTCAAATGATCACCCAAGACCAAGACAAGACCAGCAATGCTCAAATTCATCTAAAAGACCCACATTACCTCCTGAAAAATAACTTGTTTTTAATAAATAAATACAGAATAAGACACTATATGGAGCTGTTAACAATCAAATGAAATCATTAATAATAAAGTTCATATTTGCACTGAAGAAGTTGCACAGAAGCTGCATCTGAATTAGTAAAATTAAAAATAAAATTTTGATTATTGAATGTTTGTATAAAAGCAATATCAAGTTTAAAATTGTGCTCAAATTTGTGTGATATTGCTTTATTATATCAAGTTACAATATCAAAATCCAGATCTCACACAAGTACTTTTTTTGCAACAATATCTTGAATTTTGTGAGCATTTGTATTAATATTGGTTACATTTTTAACAATCCCTTATTAATTTCTGACCCAGCACAATAAATAAATCAAATTGCAAACTGCATTAGGCTACTGATTGCATCTGAAGCAGGAAGTTGTACATCTGATCACATCAGTTATGTTAATAAATAAATGCACCGCAGTTGTGGTCTTATAACAAAATCCAGAGTCCTCTCAGTCTGAGACCAAGACTTTCAAAAAATGAGTACAACACTACTAAACTCTCAGTGATGACATGTCAGTTGAGCTCAATGAGCTTCTGAATGATGTTTGTCTCCCTCTGCTGGACTGAGTGGATCAAACTTGCAGACAGATCAGATTCTTGAGGACTGGAAAATAAACCAGGAGAGATATTACAGTTTATGGTCATGGAAAATGCTTATGCTGTACAAAAGACTAAAGTAAGACTGTTAAAGCAACAATCTCTGCTGGAGAAACAGTGAACAAGAGATGAGAGACACAGACATCATTTCAGAAGTGAAGGCAGAAATGTCACGTGTAATGCCAGTTTTTATCTGACCTTTGTCTAACTGACACATTTGATTTTTTATCTCATCTCTTGCTTTTTAATTTAATAAGAAATCACACTGTGAACAATAACCACTGATATCTATTATGTTTCTTTCTTATATTTTCTGACACTTTTACGATTGGTTTATGTACTACAAGCACTTCTGCTCACTAAGGCTGCATTTATTTAATCAAAAATACAGTAAAAACTGTAATATTGTGAAATAGTATTATAATTTAAAATATCTGTTTTCTATGTGAATATATAGTAAAATGTAATTTATTCCTGTGATCAAAGCTGAATTTTCAGCATCATAACTCGTCAGTGTCACATGACCCTTCAGAAATCATTCTAATATGATGATTTGCTGCTCTAGATACATTTATGATTATTATTGTTGAAAACAGTTGTGCTGCTTCATATTTCTGTGGAAACCATGATACCATTCAAACATTTGTGGTAAGATTAAAAAAGAGAGAAATTAATAAATTTATTCATCATGCATTAAATTTATCAAAACTGAAAGTGAAGACATGTATAATAATACAAAAGATTTATATTTAATAAATAATTTTATTACTTTTACTAAATACATTAAATAAAAATAAATGTAATTAGAAAATACATGCTTTTAATTGAAAATAAAATGCATCATGGTTTCCAGAACAATTTTAATCAGCATCAACTGTTTTCAACACTGATAATATTCATAAATGTTTCTTGAGCAGCAAATCAGAATATTAGAATGATTTCTGAAGGATCACGTGACACTGGAGACTGGCATATGCTTTATGTCACAGGAATAAATACATTTTAAAATATATTTACATAGAAAACAGATATTTTAATTTGTAATAATATTTCGCGATATTACTGTTTGAGCAGCCCTAGTGATCATGAGAGACTTCTTTCAAAAACATTAAAATGGCTGTTAATAAGCACTGCATTACTCATATACTTTTTTTTTTTTTGTCAATAAATACCTTGAGTTGGCTTTAAAACACACAAACCATATATTGTCACAATCATCTTCACGTTTCATCAGTTAAAAACGTTTCTGCTTTTTATTATTCAACTGCTGCTCCAGTGGATGCCTTTGAGAGAGAATGAACGAAACAGACATTAAACGAGAGAGAGCGCACTATAATGTTCAGATCACCTCAGTTAGGATTATAATAAAACAACTGGTCATGTATGGATTATCTCTTTACATTTAAATCTAGATTTATTCATTTTGGATCAATATTGGTATTGATGTATTTTACTTCCATGCAAGATAGCTTTCCTGTAGCTCAGTGGTTAGAGCATGGCACTAGCAATGCCAAGGTCATGGGTTCGATCCCAGGGATTGCACATACTCAGATACAAATGTATAGTATAATGCAATGTAAGTCTGTTACGCCCTTAGTAGGGAGCAACAATGAAGGAGGATAAAACGTTTACAGCAGTTACAATATTGTTTATTCTTGGCTTTACATAGCAAAGACTGTCTCAAATTCCCACAATACGCCGCAACGCCGATCAACATCTCGGTCCTGGCCAGGGTACAAGGTGACAGAATGGAACGCTCTCTGAGGACGCCAAACAGGAAGCTTTTAATGACAGGCACACCTGTGCACCGGTGCACCCAATCCACCTGATTGCCTCAGCTCCGCAGCACACCTGTAAGAGGAGCAAAACACACCCAGACACGGCAAAAATGACAAGTATACAGCCGTGACAGTCGCTTTGGATAAAATCGTCTGCCAAATGCATAAATGTAAATGTACTCATAATTTAGTTCAACTACAGTAAATCTACCCTTTAAAAAAAGATACTGACAACATTTACATGTTTAAAGGAGCCAATATAATTTTAATAACTATTTAATAATTTAATTGAATAACTATTGGATAATTAAATTTATTTCTTGAATGAAAGCAGTATTATTCTAGTTATTTATCTTTAAATAAGAGGAACATGAATACTAAATACACCTTACTGTGGTGGCCTGATGGTGATACTACGCAAAGCTTCAAAGAATACAGAATGAAAGTCCATCTGTTTGGAGCTATTTCATCACCAAGCTGTTGCAATTTTGCTTTGAGAAAACTTGCTGAAGATTACAAAGATTGTTTTCCAAACAAAGTCTTGAATACGATCCAGCATAACTTCTATGTAGATGACTGTTTAACATCTGTTCCCACTGAAGTGGAGGCACTTCACATGGTTAAAGCCCTGACTGCAGTTTGTTCTAAAGGAGGATTCCAGCTATCCAAATGGATGAGTAATAGCCGTAAGGTATTAGCAAGTATTCCAGAAGAACGTCTGTCAAAAACAACCAAAGATCTCAACCCGGATAAAGACAATCTGCCAGTAGAAAGAACGCTTGGGTTGCATTGGTGTGTGGAATCTGATGCATTTAT